>JAPMOQ010009429.1:2685804-2699958 GCA_026543055.1 Argiope trifasciata
TTTCGTTCGAACAATAATGAATTAAAGGTTTTGACATCAATCATTGTGTGTTTTACTTCCTCATACGTCAATATAAAATCGTTATAACACAAAAGACAAGGACACCATTTTGTGTTTCCCAGGCAATTAAAAATTTTTGGGTATTTCTCCGTTTTAACAATTGCACAGTTACATCAATAAGACTAAAAAATGACGCGGGTGCACTAATTGCATAAATAAACTTCTGAAAGTGTTTGTTTTCAATTATGATCAAGGGTATATAAGAGGAGTATTATGTAGTATTCACTCATTCTATCAAGATTTTGCGTCCGAGTGATATCTGTTGCTATTCGAACTCGCTCATCTTGGGACTAAACTTCAGTAAGTCTTTTTTTGTATGATTTCATAAATATTATCTATAATATCTAGTAAGAGGATAAAGTGGAAGAAAATATAGTATTTCAAATTATTTTATTAGAATCGGTCGTTGTTATTTTCATATAAACATTAAAGCTCAAAGGCTATTTTATAATGGCGCGACCGTGTCGATACATACACCTCGGGTTGCTATTCGGTGCGTTTTCTCAACAGTTTTCCTCCTGGGCCCATTTTTTTCAAGAATGGGGTCCTGAAACAAGCAGAGAAATCTGTAAAGTCAAAATAGAATGATATTTTACGAGTTTGCGTACCCCTGTCACTTCACAAGGAGTTCAAAATTCTTCTGTTGGACACTTTCACTGACGATCGAGTTTTAAATGGTCTTCAGTATTACCGGACATGACCACCGCAAATGTTGGTTGTGATGATCCTTACAGTCAATAATCCATAGCGTAATGGGGGCCGCGGTGGCCCGGTGGTAAAGTCTCGGGTTCGGAACCGGAGGGTTTCAGGTTCGAGACTCGATTCCACCGAAGAACCGTCGTGTGCGGCGGTCTGTTGCACGTTAAATCTGTCAGGCCAAATGTCCTCCCGCTGGAGTGGCGTGGTGTGGAGAGGGGGTTGCCAGTTCAGGTGTCGTTCTCGTCATCTGACCGTGGGTCAAAATTACGAGGTCTGTCCCATAATAGCCCTCGTGTTGCTTTAAAACGGGACGTTAATATAACTAAACTAAACTAATCTAGGACATTAACAAATGAATAACAAAAAATTAAAGTTCACCCTTTAATGTACTGACAGTTTGACTGGGATTCGAGCTGTTTATTGAGTGCTAACGCGCGTAATTTACCTCTAAGCCAAGCTGATTATGTGCTGACCGTCCTTTTGTGACAATATAATATATAGACACCAGCTTTTATGCCATCTGCAAATGCCTAAAGTTAATTTAATTCTATATTCAGAGCACCGTTTGAATTTATTCAAATTTTTATATTGATTTGTAATATATTTTGGAAATTTTACATTTAAATTCAATTTTATAGAACAGCAAACGAATAAATTTTCATTTTTCTCCGCTTCTTTTTTGATTTTTCAGAAGATTTTTTGTAAATTTCACTTTTGAATTCAATTGTATGGAATAGTAAACGAATAAATTATAATTTTTCTTTCTTGGATATTTGATAGTAGAAAAAAACTTTCTGCAAAACTTAAGAATTTCCAGACAGGAAATAAGGTTCTTAGTTGAATATTACATAAGCATACGGAATCCTACTTTTAAAAAGTTCCTCAGATGGTATAGGTATGCACTCAACAGTCTTTGGCATTTGTCTACATTGAAACAGATAAACCATTTTTTTAGCATACACAGATTACAATGAAATAAATAAATTATTTTCTTACCAAACACAGATTGATTACATTGAAATATACAAATTATTTTCTTAGCATGCACATATTAATGAATTTTTTTAATAAGGGCACAAAGTCTATTTTTGAAGTGATTACTTGTTTTTTTTAACTATGAGCAGATAACAGGAACTACATTCGAACCATCACTTCCCTTAAGAAACTTCTACATACAATCTTCCCTTTTAGATCGGAAATTTACCGAGAGTTTACCAAAGCAAATACTGTTCTTGACTGCGGATAAAATTACAAGGTCTGTGCAAAAATAGCCCTCGCAATGACTCTAAACAGAACGTAAATAAAATAAAGTAAATCCAAGCGACAAGAACGCAACGAATTATTGCTCGCTAACGACCACGAATGAGCACCATACTCACAGACCTGCTGGCCCTTTAAGGTAAACATGTGATATTCTGATGTCGAGACAGAGACTATTAACTTGGCAATGTGCCCAGAAATGAGTTTGGCATTGAATAAAACTCATCTCATAATCATTTTAAATTAATTAAAATATTCACCACAACTGTATTAATTTTGATGTAGGTCAAATATAAATATTACTATCTTGGTGCAGTTACAGATATCTTCTTGAGAATCTAAACATTGTTAGAATGGGAAAAATAAAGTTCTTTTCGTGGTGTTATGTTCTTTCTATACAGCAGTTATAAGACTGTTGAATGAAACCAAAGAAAAATTTAAAAATGCACTTTGATGCTTTAACACAAAATTGATGGTGACCGAGTATGCTTCTGATTTACAATTACGGCATTTTTAAATTTATAATCGATATTACTTTTTGTAGATGCCATAATTCGGGTACAAATGGCCGGCATTCCATAAACGACAGAAATATTCTAATTATTATTCTCTGGAATCTCAGTTAAATCAACATCACTAATACAAAATATCTTCAAAAGTATCATCTAATTCAACAGGATGACTCTCAGTTAAATCAATATCACAAATACAACACATCTCCACAAAGAATCATTTAATTCGAGAGAAGAGAAATGACATATTAAGGAGGACACACACACACACACACACACACACATATATATATATATATATATATTCCCAAGAAGTAGTACAAGAACTTATTTGCTTAAATATTGAACGTTGGAGTGTATTTACAGTAACAATGTTTTTTAAAATAAGGTAGGCAGTTGTATCAATTATGTAGAAGCTAAGAAATGGTAATAATAATAATTTTTAGATTATCTCCGTTGTGTTGACACCTTAACTTGCAAAATAGTTTTCTTACAATCATCTAATCAACTTAAATATTTCACCTTGAAGCATTTTCCAAATCAGTATATTTCCAAAAATAATTAAAAAAAAATAATGTTGGCAACTGTATTAAATGTGTAGAGGTTAATAATAAAATTTCAAAAAATAATGGTTTATACACGGCTCACATAAAGTAGAAAACTTAACTTGTAAAATATTTTTCTTTAGTTCATCTAATCAACTCAAAGCTTCACACACTCTCAACAACAACAGTTCACTTTATGTGCATTGCTCATGCAAAGCTTTTATATATTGCTTCTATTGATAAAATTTTTAAAATTGTTGTATGGGAAATTTATTAATTTAATGTTTAACTCATCTCTGACTGGTGTTTATAACAAGTCTTTTATTGTACATTTTTGAATGATACACATATTGCATTCAATTATTAAAAGGATGGTGTCAGAAAATAACAATACATTTATTTACAATTATGAAATTTCAGAATGTGGTCAAATAATGCATTTATTGAAGTGCTTAAAAACATGAACAAAATGAACACTCTCGATATCTCTAAAAAGTTGTATTCTTTTAAAAATACTTACATACACATGCAGTTTTATTATAATTACATATAATATAAATTTCGAAACTTAACCCGTTGTTAAAATGCGTCAGTTTTTAGGAGAGCTTAATATCACACGACCGGTTTTTCTTGTTCTTGCATTAATTCTCTGATAAACCTTAAATATATACTTTCTGAAGTTTCTCTTCATAATTACATCAGTCAAAAGGAATAATAATATGAGTGAATAGCGAATAACTTTCAAGCCATAATGATTGAATGATGTATTACCAAACAAATATTCATTTATAGCAGCTTTGATGTGCTGAATAAATTTGCATTTCTAAAATAGATGCTTCCACTGAATTTGGTGCAACCTTTTTCAAATCTGGTAATAAATACATCTTTAGAAGCATAAAACTTAGTCCTCATATATGAATGTAAGAAAAACATTTTATATTGGCTGGGGGAGGGGGTGAATAAAAACTTTATCTAAACTTTTTATTATCAAGTTCAAAATTTAAAACGTGTTAATTCAATTGCCTGTCTTATTCGATGAAATTTTGAAATTTGAAGTATATGTCTAAATACAATTTTTCAGAAAATAAATGTTTGTCTCACTTTTTTAGTATAACACATATAACCTTTGAATGTCAAAAAATAACAATACCATATTTAAGCTTAACTTTTTTACTTCGAATAAACGCATTTTTTCAATGCGGTGACAAAATTCTAAAATTTTAGTAGCCTTTTTGCGTCCGTGTTTTTCTTAAGGTATTCTGTTAAATAGAACAAATTAGTACAAACAAAATTAAAATAGCTCTTGGAGTGAAAGAAACGTGATATTTCAACCTGCGGAAATAATCTCCTAAAAACTTTCTCACATACTCTCTAATAAATCTCCTATCCCTCTCCCCCCCCCAACATAGAATATAGACTCCCAGGGAACTGACGAACAATAATAATGAAATCCTGTTTATCTTCGGCATTAATCGTGCATTTTTATTGAATCTATCGTGTAGATAAGCGTCTTGAAACCATTTTTTCCGACTGATGTTGTGAAAATGTGACTCGAAACTGTAAATATTGTAGTCATAAGATAACATACCAAATTTCGTTGATTTAAGTCATGAGTTATTTATATTGTTTATAGGCATACGAAAGTGCAAACTGACAGATGACTAATCTTTTGACAAATTTGGTTCAAAATTTGAAAATAATCTACATTTTTTACATTACGCATGGGTACCAAATTTTACTTGTCTAGCTCTTTACGTTTTCAAATTATTGAGCTCACTTGTACTTGAAAAAACAGAAGCAGATCTCTTTTGAATGCTCCCTCGGTCAAAATTTGATAGAAATCTAAGAATTTCGACTAAAATCAGCATAAAATTTCATCCCCCCCTTATGAATACAATAATCCAAAGTATTTTTGAATCATTGTATTCATAGACAGACAGACAGAAATATATAACAATATATTTTTCCAGCTAAATATAACCTCGATTTTGTGCTCTTCAGAATGCAATGCTTTCTCTATCCTTCGTATATCAGAAAATAATAAATCAACAAGACTGAATAACGAATTTTAAGAAATGGTCTTTACGCCGAAAATGGAGATCTTTATAAAATTTTGGTCAAAATATTTTTTAAAAAACACTAAAAAAGGAATGCTTGAATCTCTTTTCTGTATGACAAAGTTATATACAAAACTGTTTATACCTTTAAATAGAAATAAAAAATACTCTAGTTGCTTTCTCATGTTACTCTCTCTGCTCATGTTGTATTCTAGCTTCTCTCTCTCATTAAAATACGAAAAGTAAAATTCTTGGAATTGAAATAATATGTTTCAATTTCTGTCCAGGGTCTTCTAATTCAAGTTCTTATTTTCCTTTGAATATTTCGCTAGATAAATAAACAGTAAAATCTTAGAGTGGGTTTTAATAAAGGTTAAAAGCATAAAATTCTGAGAAATACCAGATATACTTTTAAGAAGAGAACTTTTATTTTTTCTATACTGTTTGAGCTTAGAGAGCACAGATATCCACGAATTCGGATAATGAAAATCATTCGAAGATAAAATCATTCTCATAATGAAATTGAGAAATTCAATATTTTTAGACTGAGAAAAATCTTTAAATGGTTCTTGAATGAAAAAAATTGCCTTGAGGTAGATGAATTTAATGCCCGTTTTCAATCCGAAATTTTTAAACGCATGAGCTTTACATGTATATTATTCGTGGTTACTCAGAGTCAGCAATAAAAGTAATTTAATCTACTTTAAATATTAAATTTATTTAGAAAAATTTTAAAAATTCAACCCACATTGAAAACAATATCATTATTCAAAGCTAAAATCTTTTTAATCCACTTTAAAAGAGAAATTCTTAGTATGGTTGCTTTTGCTGAATTTTAATAATAATTTCTAAAATAGCAACTGTTTGTAAAATCCTTATTTTTAACAAAAAAAATTCTATAAATGCATACATTTTTATGCTAATATTAAAATATCAGTCGAATTTTCTCTAGTCTAAATATTTTTAACAGTACTAAATCTTATATTCATTGATTTTATAAAAAGAAATTTTATTTTCTGCATTTAAAGAATAATCGTGCTATAAAAAATATGGAAATAGTAATAAAATATGAGCAAAATCTATAATTTTAACTATGCATTTTTTGAAAAAAATACTATTCAAAAGTCATAAGATCTTTGCAGTAATTATCCATTTATCATTTTAATCATTTATTATTTTATTATTAATATAATAATAAAATGATTCATTAAAACTTTTGATTAGTTTAATTTCAATATAGTATAATTAATTTTAATAAAAAGGAATTGATATTTTCAGATGAAATTAATTTTTTTCTTTCTTCACAAAGTTGATTAAATGTTTCATCCTTAGTTAAAACAAGTGCGAAGCTATATCTTCTGGGTGATATATCTTCTAATGCATATATATTGCTCATCCAAAGTCACTGTTTGCTTCAGATATTTTGCACTTCAAAAAAATTTATATCATGTTTTCGTAGCTAATAAATGTCTAATGAAATCGACATCTGAATTAATCGGTACATAATAGTTAAGCTTATGCACCATTATTTAAAGAGCGGGTTTAGAGGCAATTTTTTTAGCCACTTTCAAATATGAGGAAAAAGGATTGCCACTAAATTACTCTCCAGAAATAAAATAACAATATTATTTGATTCATGCACTGTAATACTCATTTATTCTTACTGGCAATTTTATAACTTTCCTTTTCTTTATGAATTTAAAAATTCTCTCTCCGATCATCAGACAGCTCAGCATTAAAGCCAGACTCGCAAGAATAAATTTGCCCTTGAATTCTTTAAAATTGGACGTTTTAACTGTTTTGTGTGAAATATGAATATCAATTTTTAAATTGGAATTATTTTAACAAAAGACAAACTCTTTTAATGGATAATAATATTTATATGCTTCTTTTAATCTTTTCTGTGTTATTTCATTTCTTTAGTACAAAAGTGCGTAATATTTAGAGACATATGTATAAAATATCTAGTAATATTTAACATTTTCTACATTCTAAAAGTTCGGAATTTTCATTATTACAAAAAACTTGATTCAGATAAAAGATGTTTACTTGTGCGGCATTTCCTTCGAAGTAGCTAACATTTTCAATTATGCATTCGTGCCATCGTTCAGAGAAAGGCACAACCATGTATTATCAGATTAATTTTTTTTTATCTCCTCCAGTGTTGCTTAGGGCGAAAATCGTTGCCCTTTAAACAAATTCTTCATTCGAAAAAAGAAAACACATGGAGCAGTATCAGGACATATACTGGTCAAGGAAGTGTTGAAATATGATGTTTTGACTGATAATTTGACTCCAGATGTGCCTGCGAATTGGCATTCTATTGTGATGAATAAAGCATGATTTGTCTCCCTTTGAGAAAGGAAATGTTGAATACTTGTAGCCACTTTCTACACTCATGCGCTGCACATATTTTATTTGACGATACCCTTTTCTGGTTAGTTTATCACATCGTATACATTTGTATTATCTGCAATAAAGGAAATTTTACGTTGGAACTCACATTGGGCTTTTACATTTGGAATATTTTAGGAACTAATCGGAATATTTCAAACGTACAAATTTTCAGAGCTATGGAAGATGTTTACTTCTGATGGCTGATAAGAATTCCGAGCGAAAGAAAAAATTAAATTCATGATACAACAGGAATAAAATTTTATTCAATAAGTACTTTTAAATATATATAAATAAGCTTCAAAAAGGGATGGCAGACGAACAGTTTGAAAGTACAGAGAATCAATGTCTTGTTGGAGTTGGCTCAAAATTTGAAAAATGTCTGTATTATATATTTTAAATCTGTGACCTAATTTTATTCTTTTTGCTTTCTTTGTTTTGTACTTATTCTGTTAATTTACATTTGAATAGTAGGACGAACTGACTTCCTCTGAATGAATTTTACTCAGAATTTGACATAAATCTTCAAAATTGGTATAAAAACCGTGGACCAAAATTCATCTCTCTGATTCAAAGAGTTTTTGAGTTATCTTTGTTACAGACAGATTTTCCTGAAATGTGTTTTTCGTACTTGGAGGAGTTCTAAAATGTGAAGATTCATCAAAATCTCAAATACGAATTCTTTGATGATTACAATACTTTCTCTGTGCGTAACATTCGAGAAAGTAAAAATACTGCTGTATATTTATATATTACAGCCCACCAGTCGTGGACTAGAAGTATCATTTGTGAATTGAACCAATTACGGATGTCACTGCTACTACTATTAAGTCTGTAAAATCATCAAGGTCGTTTGTAGTTCGTGTAGTGGGAGTAAAGTGGGAAAACAATCAGCAGTCCACAATAATTAACTACGAAGACGTTTATTTAACACAGACGTCAAATATACAAGATAGCACATTACAGCAAGCAGTAGCCCACAAGTAATAATCGACCGCAGCACCCAAAGTGGCAATCCAGCCAAAATCCAACAGGAAAAGGGATCCTCCGAGATTCGCTTTACGGTCTCTCCAAACGACTAAAATTCGCACTGTATCCAACTGCTGACTCACTTCTAAACGACTGGCCACTCCTCCTTCTACAGTAAACACAAGGACTTGGCACACAGCTTAGTTCAGCAATAGTTTGGGCTCCACATAACGCTGGTAATCCGCTGTTGCTTCGCTATCCTCTCGGAGACTCGATACTTGTCTATGACTCCAACTGTGATTCCCTACGATTCCTTAGCAGATTTAGACTGCCGGCCTTTTGTAGTTCCTGGGAGGAGGGTCAAAAACATTTTGAGCCAATTAAGCATTTCTTAGCTTCTATTGGAGGGATCATTAAAATTTTCGAAGTTTCTAGCATTTTGTCGCCAAACTCTGAGATCACTGACTTGGCACCCGATCAGCACGCACAGGCTGATAGTAAAACGATATTTCCAGTGAATCGATTAACCGTGATGGGAACCAACTTTACAGACTTGATACAATGTATAATAGCTTTCTTTAACTCTCCAGTTATGGGCTATAGGCATATCGCCTGTAAATCGAACCAATTACGATTTTAAAGGAACGAGTTAATGTTTCTAAGTAGCATAATACAACTTAACTCTATAGTAGAGTAAAATAATTTGCTTTAGTTAATATATAATAACCTAGAGCTAAAATTTTATGAAATAATAGAGAATCTATTTATTATTTCTCTCTTTTTATTGCGATTAAATAAAATACATTAAGCAGTGTAAGGAGCATATATTTTAAAGCCTTTGATAGCCTAGTCCTATTATAGCCTAGTCCTATTATAGCCTAGTAATATAATATAATATTAGTTTATTAAATTTTGATTATTTATCTGAACGCTTCTCCTAAGTCCTCCCCATTGTTATTACTATTTGTTAGGCGTTTATCCAGCGTTCAAGAATTGAAGATATGAGGTAGAATAGTCCCTCAAAATATTTTCTGTGCGAAAATCTAAAACATAAGTCTTTACAAATAAAAGAAAAGTAACGTGATGATTTCTGTGATATTAATTGACTTTTGTTTTCTTTTCTAAAAAGCAAAATGGTATCTTTTGGGTGTTTTAATAAATTAATTGTTCCTTTTTCTTTTTTTAAAAAAAAATTTTAAAAATTCTCTCACCACTATCGAGTTTCCTCTTCATAAACATTTCAATGAACTCGTACCAAGATAAGAGCATTAGCAAATACGTATCATATTTCCAAAGCTTTTGTGTGACTTTCTTTCAAAAAAAAATATCTCAGATAAAATTTCCTGTTCATAACAAAAGCTTTGCCTTTTTCAATGAATAAATGCAAATTGTGAAGAAAAGTAATTTTTTTGAATTCGTTTGTATCTCTAGAACTAGTTAGCTTTTCAAAATGCTAAAACAAGTTTCGTAAAGATTTTTTTTTTTTTTTTTGAAAAATAAATAGTGCAGACTTTCTTAGATAACACAGAAAATCAATTTAAAAATAAAATATTGTGCCAGAAGTAGTAATGGACTTCATAATGCAGCTTGAAAAGAACATTTCCATTCTATTGTATCGTTCCCTTTTATTTCGCTGTTTAAAACAAGTTGAAGCTTCCAGTGAATATTTATTTGCTATTTGAACATTAGTGAATGTTTGTTTGCTATTTGAACAAATGTTATATTTATCTCTAAACAGTCGTTATTACCATCTCATTTATTAGCTCATATTTGTTTTCTTATGTAAATACATACAGTTTTCGGCATTAATAAAATAAACATAATAATTTTGTCTTTCAACTTAATTAGTTTTTTAAATTGTTTAGTAAATTCTTATGTGACATTAATTTTAAACTCAAACATCCCACATTCCAACATAACACCTCCTCATTAAATTATAAATTAAAATGAATACAATACAAAATGTTAAAGCGTGTGTTTGTTTTAATATAAACAAATTTGTGGGGTATGGCAATTTTGATTTCTGATCAAATTTTCGCATTTGATTTCAAATGAAATGTGTGTAATTCATTAATTTCGATTATTTCTTCTCTATGAAATTACATACCAATGTCTAGGCTTCTGTAGCTCTTTGAGAAATTGGTTGAAAAGGTTTATATATTTCGTCTTATGAAATGAATATTGCCAACAAAGCACATGATGTCGAAATTTTAATGGAAAACAATTTAATATCCCATTTGCTGAGATATAGATATGAAAATACGATTATAAGTAGGTCTTTCTCAAATAAATATGCTAATAATTTGTAAATATCTGTGCGGTGGTTTAAAGTACAGATATTTACAAATTATTAGCATGTTTACTTGAGAAAGACCTTCTTATAACTAATTACAGCATCATAATATTTGGAATACTTTGAGAGATATCCAATACAAAATAATTTTTTATAAATTGCTGGTATGTTAATAAAAGATGTTAACAAATTCCTATATAAATAGTAAATTCTTGTAAGTGCATGCCTTCTTGGAGAGTATGTTTAGTGATGCAAAAGGAAATAAAAAAACGTTGTAACACATGGTTATTCACTTACATTATATATAAACAAACGAATTATTAGGTAAGCAAACGAATTTTTTGATAAATATTTAAAACATGCATTAATGAGTGTTGATAAAAAAATTTGACAACAGGCTTGTTGAATACTCTATATAACAATTGATTTAATTTAGTTATCGCAGTATTGTCCCATTTGAAAACTGTATTAGGGCTATTTTGGGACAGTAATTTGTAACTTTCAATCCCGATCAGATAGTGGAGTTAATATCGGATATGTCATCCCCGTCAGAGACTCTTGGGGAGGGTACCTCGTAATTGAGGATGAGATTCTTCCGACATAGTGGTTGGATTTCGCCAACTCAGAGGGTACAATAAAGGTAGGGGATCTGACTTCGTCCATCGATGACGGGACGTACTTCCTTCAGGGAAGATTCTATTGTGACAAGGTGATGGGTTCAGTTCCCGCCAGTGATGCTCTTGTGGCGGTCATGTCATTCAGCATTTCCGAGTACCTTCAGGCAGGACGGAGAGTTAAGTAATATGGGTATGTTGGAACATTCGCTGCTGGCTGTGTGAAGAAAAACTTGAGTTTCAAAAATTATACATTTTTATAAATCATGAATTAATCGATGCTAACAAGAGATACACTAAAATGCAGAATTCCATGTAGAAAATTCATTTATTTCGATACTCCAGTCAAGACAAGACAATATTTGATAGGAAAAGATAAAATACCCTACTCTTTGTTCTAATGCACTTCAAAAACTTTTGTAACATGAATGTTATCTTTCTAAACTTTTTAAACTAAAAAGTGCTGATTCTAAAACTTTGTCTGAAGCTCGTCTATCTGTATTGAATAAATGAAAAAATAATCATAAAAAATTCACATTGAATTCCCTGAGGGGAAAAAACGAACATTTTGTGATACATATCTTCGAAACGGCCAGATCAAGATAAATGACAAGGGCTCTTTTGAAAGAAAGAGAATATATGTTTGAAAAATCAAGATAACGAAAAGCTAAGTTTCATATGAATTACCCATTTTTAACATTTCTACTTATATCTAATGTCAACTTCCGATTTCAATTCGTTCAAGTCTAGAAGCAAGAAAAGGAAACTTTTGAAATCAAGAAAAAGTAGTATTTTAATGGGTGTGTATTTGATTGATCACACATACATAAACGTAATATGCATATCACAAATAAGTTTCAGAAAATTAATTATAGATCACACATTTTATTTTTCAAATGTGGTTGGTCTCTAATTCTATATAAAGAAGTGGATTAAACATATGAAAAATAATGTTATTTTAAGTTCAAATCTAGATGAATAAAAGAGAACTTTTGAAATATAGAAAATGTAGCATTTTAATACATTACTTTATTAATAAGTCACATTAAAAAATTTCGACTGCATATTACAAACGTATTACAGCAAATTAACCTTATATTAAACAATCTATTTTTTAAATACTATTGCGAGACTGAAGTAATGAGTTGATGGATCATAAGACAAATAAAATTTAAAATTAAGCTAAAAAAACAATTAATTGTAAAAATTCTAATAAATTTGCTAAAATTTCTTTTCTTATAATAATGTACAGATCTGTAGAATTTTTAATAAGTAAATTGCGTAATTAATTGGTTATTTAATTATTCCAAATTAATTTCAAACATTTAAAAATATACAGAATGTAAAATTTCTTCTGTGTTTACAATGTTTTTTTTTTAATTTCAGATAAAATATAACGGTAATTTTTAAATTTCTTACTAACTATGAGCTAGGAAATCTCCTGAACTTGAATAAAATTAATTATTTTAAATATTACTTTTATAAATTGAGATAGGATTGGAAATATTGAGATTCTTAATTTTTATACCTATTTCTGCTTTCGATGCATAAGATTTAAACAATTATATTTACTATCAATAATTGTCAACTGCCTTAAATGTTATAAATCTTAACTAAGAATAATTCTTGTGACTTTATTATTTTTCTAATTAAAAATTTTAAGTATGAATGCTCATTATTAAATGATAATATAACATAACAATTACACATTTGATGAATAGTGCAAATGAAACTCATCAGGTTTTAGTTGATATTGATTGGTATTATTTGATGTATTAATAGAGAAATCATAATTTACTTGAACATTAATTGCCTATACACACAACATGAATGCAATGAAAAAAATCTCCTTGGATGAGCTGCTTAAACAGATCATACAATGCTCAAATGCAATTTACATACTTACTGGCATCTAAACTCCGAACAAAAATGTTCAGCAGTACGACTGGCACTTACTAATAAAGAAATTTGAACGACCAATAAGGCTTCAGGTGGATCAAAAGGCAACAAGAAGAAAATTTTTAAAAATGAAATACACTATTGCAATTGAGCTCGACCAATTTTGAGATGGGGAAAATATATATATATCCTTTTTTTAAATATTAACGAGTGCATAATCTGATATTCTCATGCTTGTTTCAAACCGATTTAAACTGGTTAATGACTTAAATTCATTAAGACAATTCGTAAGAATTCAGAGAATGTATAATTTAGAAATCAAGTTGATACTTGGTGATAAATTGCCAAATGTGGCAACCTTCTGTATTATTTTGTAATAATCCTATTTTAACTAGTTGAAATTTTCCATAAACCAACAATCTTTATCGATTAAACAAACAATATTTTTTATTTTTTTGGTTTATTTTTAAACAACATTGCGCAAGTTAGGCAATAACACTGTGATTTGCAAGGGAAAAGCTACAACAGCAGAAGACAGATAATTCAAAAACTATACTGTAAAATCCGACTCCAAAATAAAACTACATTAGCGGACGATAGATAATGAAAAAACTGCACTGTGAAAGCCGACTGCAAAATAAAACTGCATTAGCAGACGACAGATAGTTCAAAAGCTATACGATGAAAGCTAGCTCAAAAATAAAAAAAGGGTACAAAGCCAATTTATTGCTTAATCATTTTGAGGCTTCAACAATTTGTTGCCTTCACATTTTGAGACACCAAAAGCCTCAAGTGAAAACAATATAGTAAAACTTGTCCAAACATGAGGGTTTTATAATAAAGTGAAACGTA
>JAPMOQ010009429.1:2699968-2711461 GCA_026543055.1 Argiope trifasciata
TCCTAGTGTTGCCACACACGAAAACAATTTGAATTTCGAACTTTACTAATATCATGTTCTTATATGATAATAAATATGTCTTCTTAAGTGAAAATGTGATAACAGCTATTGTATGAGTTAATTGTCTGTTACTTATTATTAACTAGCCGCCTTTGGCGACCAGCTGGTTCGCCATGAGTAAAGCGTTCTAAAATTTTCAATTAAATCACATATTCATTAGCCTTGAAGTAACTCCGGGCATTGATTGACCTGAAATTAATATTTTCTTTAAGATGATGGACGGAAAGTTCTAAAAGTACACCTTTTCCTAGTAATATTCTTTAATTTCTATAAATCAATCAGTTTTAACCATCGGTTATGCTTCCAAAATATTAAAAAAAAATTTCGATGATGTTGCCAAAATATTAAATATGTTTTTTTAAAGAATGCGAGAAAGGGAAGAAAGTATTAATGATACAGATATTGCAACAGTATGATACAGATATTGCAAACAATTACATATATATGCCATTAAGTCGGGATTTCAATGCATATCCTGTCTAAATCCAATCAGGTTTACCGTAAATAAAGAAGATTTATTGAGTTAATGATATAGATATTGCAAACGATTGTAGAAACCTTTGCTTTGCATTTATTTTTTAAAGAAAATATGACATTTTATATTTCTCTTATTTTATCCAGTCACGTGCTGAAAGTTATATTTCTGTTGATTTATTTTGCGATGATAATTTTTTTTATTTGAACTTCCGGCATTTTTTATTTTATCCAGTCACGTGCTAAAAAATATGGTTAAAATATTTCTTTAAAAATTCGTTAAAAATAGAAGCTTGAGTTTTACATTAAAACACTCATACCATTAGAAAGCTAATTTTTTAATCTTTAAATGGATGTAAAAATCATGTTTATGCGATCATATTTTCGGAAGTTATAGCGAAAAAACGTCGAAATTTCGCTTAAATTTTAATTAACTCAAATTCGAATTAAAAATTCGAAAAAAGGGCTCCGAGGTGCACATTCCGGACCTCCAAGGTATACATGTACCAAATTTGGTAGCTGTAGGTCCAACGGTCTGGCCTGTAGAGCGCCAACACACACACGCACACACACACACACGCACACACACACACACGCACACACACGCACGCACACACACACACACGCACACACACACACACACGCACGCACACGCACACACATTGAGCTTTATTATAAGTATAGATGAAAGAAAGCCAGCTGTTTCCCATTGACTAGAGTTAGATTTTTCATGTATACATCTGTGTGCGCTGTACGAGCAACTATGCTAAATAATTTTCTTTTTAATTTGAATAAAATCAGCCATGTTTAATAGGGAATAGAAAATACAAAGAAAATAAATAAATGATTGACATAAATTACCCATTGAGAATTCTGTGAACTGGAGGAATCTGCTTTTGTCTCAACCACATTTACAAAATTTTGTATCATGTAACTCTCACGTAATATAAAACGAGCTTTTGCATTCTCATTAAATGTAAAAATAGTGTTATTTCAACTCAAGCGATACTTTGTAAGCAGGAAAAATTGTAGAATGATGCTATTTCACTCAAAAGGCGATATTTTTTTGAAGATGTCGATATATCACCACCAATTACGACTTCGAGATATGCTACGACATTTTGAAATCCTAGAAATGTAACAATGTGGTAAATTTCAGAGTATTTTTTCATGCTGAATGGTTCTACTTAGCATATCATTTAATTCATCGAATATCTAAACAGATTTCTCTACTGCACTGGTTATCGATAATTGTTTCTTAACTGTTTATCCTCTTGATCATCTTAAAACAGTACTCGAGATACATGACTGCTGTAGTTATTTAAAAGATAATTCTTGGCCTGGTCTTCGAAAATACAACTTTTAAACTGCTTCAGCTCTGGATCCGTTCCAGCTCAAAAATTCAGCATTTGTCGCCGCAGTATTCTGGCTACGAATGCTCATTTTCAGACCAACAGACTACATTCAGCAATAGAAAATATAGTTTATGATTTATGAGAGCATTGTTCTTAAACATGGGTAGATCATTCGCACAAGCATATTAAACATTCAATAAAAGTAGCATATTGAATATTTCAATCTATATTTTTGGAAGGAGGTGGGCAGTGGGACAGCCTCCGACTCACCTTTTTTTTAAGATTTTTTAAATAAGCTTGTTTTTACCTCACAAATTATCTTAACAGATATTTAAACATTTTTCATATTAAAAAAAATTCAGTAACCTTTCATATTAATTAGAATATTTTCAAAAAAATTAATATTCATGTCTTTTTAAACTATGAAATTCATTTTTACTTTTACTGAAGAGAAAATGGCTTTTTAAGATAAAAATTTTCAGCAAAAATACTTAATATTCAAAGAATATATGCAAAACAAATTCATTCATCAAAATTGATTGAAATTGAATTTTGGTGAGATTAATTATTGAAATTAAAAAGGTGAGATAAAAGTGTATTTTCATCCCCCAAAAATTTGTCGACCACTTGGGGAAACACTTAAATTTGTGAATCAGTTGCTTTTAGTTTTTAATTAATGTTATTATTAATTTAGGTTACTTTATTCATATAACTATTTAATGGATTTTCTCTTAATTGCCGTTAAATAATATTATAAAATCATAATATGTACAGTCGCCTGAGGAAAAGGAAAAAAAGGGAGCGATCCAACTAAAATTAAAAATACCATTTTAAAAGACGAAATACCTAAAATGTTTCCAGGGGAATGTCTACATATTTAAAATCCCATCAACACCTCGTTTAGATGTCAAAACAAATAGACATGAAATTTGGCTTTCGGGAAGAAAGTTTGATATAACTTTGAAATTTGATGGGAAAAATGGGTTTTACTATTGGAAATTTCGAAATTTGTTAATTCAATAAGTAGACAATCTCTTATGAAAGTTTTAAATTGAGAATTAAGAATACGTTAATTATTTTTGGATGATATTTTTTAAAATATTGAGCAATGAAAAATGCCAGAATAAAGCTGGATCATTTCTTTCCCAAGACTGTGCAATGAAATTGTGTATTCTCAGCATGTATGTATAGCACAGTAAGATAAAAGTATCTCAAAAAAGTTAATTCAAAAGCGTAGATCCAACTGTAAAAAAAAACACTTTGAATTTATTAAAGTGAAATTGCTGAAACAAAAATATTTCAATTTTTTGCAGCTTCATAGCATTCACAAAACCCCTTTGTTAGTTTTTCGTTCTTTTCTTTTTAAACAAAACTCTGCTCGTTTTCTTTCAATTTGCCATTTCCTGCTTCTTTCAAAAACTTACTTCATACTTCTTATGGCATACGATATTGTGTATAGTATATGTGGGCTGATAATGGATATTAGGAAATGTCATATTGCTTTTAGTTGTACATAATTTATGATTGGAGAGGTATTTCAAGTCATACTTTCTGCTGATTACTTACTGGTTTTTGAATCTGATTTCTTTTTCGAAACTCAATAATTACAAATATGTGTACTGAGAAGGAAAGACTCTGGAAAATGGGAAGATGTTATTGATGGAATGATGATAAGTAGCTTTTTCTGAAGCTTTCAAATAGGCGGACATCCATCAAGATGCATAGTAGAGTGTCAGATTTCAGAGTTGATTGTGGAAATATTTTGCTATTACAATCACATTTATACATATTTTCTAGGCATTTAAAGAAAACATACCAAAAAATTAAATTTCATGTTCCCAATGTAAAGGTAACGTAACAAACTGAGGAACGAATCATGAAAGAATTTTGGGAAATACTCATATCCCTTGATGAGGAGTGAGGAAAATTTGTCCCTTTCCTTTGTGAGAAAAAAAGACAGTAAAAAAATTTCAGATTCAAAATACTTTTATACAAGGAATTCAACTCATCTATGCTTTTTTAAGGGGAGAACTTTTTATATAGTGCTCCTCCAAAGGATAAGCTTATTAAGATTCTTTTTTTCACTGTAATAATGTGTTTTAGTAAATTTTGTGCTAAAGATTTTTATTCAACAAAATAATTTGAATAAACTGTGGTTTAAATATCGTCTCATTTCATGTTATGAAACACAACTCAGAGACAATGAATTGAATAAACTATATTTCACTGACATTGTATTTAGATTTAATATTTTATCCCAAGTGATTGTGGTTTATGTCTTTTTAGTGACTTAAATTAAACTATTCAAAGAATAGGCATAAAAATCACAGATAAATATTTATTTGAAAAACGTTATCATTTTATAGTAAATTATTTTACCTTTCTTTGCTCTGAGTACTATATTCAAATTTTATTTTAAGATATATAAAATGAAATGTAAACAAATTTTTACTATATATTAGATCCATTTCAAAGTTGAGGTAAACAACCATGAAATAACATAAACTTTTCTTAAATTGAAATTGGAGGCCTTATAAATAAGTAGTAGGAATCATGCAGATAAATTCCTTTCTTTTTCTTTTGTAATATTTGACTCACATTCGGCAAATTCTTATGTGGTATGTGTCTCTCATATTGTATCTGATTCTCTCTCTCAAAGTTATCACGTTTTTCATCGTTGTCTTTTAAAGAGTTTCATGAGAAATAGAAGGCTCATATTTTTATTCATGTCATTTATTTATTTATTTCATGTGTTTATTACTGAGAATCTTTTAAGCACATTAAAGCAAATTAGGTTTCCTTTTATTATTCGGCAAAAAATAGTAATTTTTGAAATTTTACCTTTTATACATTTAAGAATTCTTACTAACAAGATTTTTATTTTTGATTGATATACCTGATAATGACTTGCTTGATTTCCTTAATTTATTTAAATTAATAAAACTAAAATAATATTGCATTAGAGAAATTTTTCTGGAGTGTAAATTAAACTTACTCTAGCAAACCATAATGTTACAAATTATTTTTTTAATTATTTACGGCTAGAATTCCGTTTTTTAAATTGAGATTTAGTTTTTATTTTCAAAATCTTAAGCAATTTTTATAGAAAAAAATTTATAGAAAACGCAATTTACTAATGTTTAATTCTATGAAGTGAAATACATCCCAAATACGCAGTATTTTTCTAAAATACCAAAACAAGTATTGAAATAAACTTCACCTTTATTTCTTCATGATATATGAAAGATATATTTAAGCACTTTTTTTGAAAAATAAGATCCGTTCCCAGCTGCCAGGAAGCTAAAAATCAGCTGCTTGATTTCCTACTCTCAGATGGCTCGCTTCACATTCCGAAAGAAATTTTTTTCAGTACATTTCGTTAAAACAGCTTTAAATAATTGAGATTAACGCGTTACATTTCACTTTCAAATTAGTCTGACACACTCTTTCATGCCTAATCCTACCACACCCTTTAACGAGAAACCTCGGAAAATAAAACAAAAAGCCTCCTCTTTCCGTGCTATTTAGAGTCTTTTCTGGTGGTATTCCTAATTACGAAGTTAATTCATGGGCGTCAAAGTGGAGAGCATGGATTTAGAAGTGATTGAATATTTTTCCCAGAAAAGTAATTAAATTAATCGTTTTTTATGTCGATATCGCGGATTACTTGCTTCAATTTCCGGAAGATAATTCTAGTACATTTGTTGCACTTGTAGAGCTTTTTGAGGTAAATACTATGTAGTTGTTTGAAAAGAATTTAAGTGATTTATTTTATTTTTTAGAGCTATAAGCATTTTTGTGTAGTGAAGTTATTTTAATAACCGTTATTTCGCATTTAATTTCGGAAACTGATCAGAAAGTTATTTATTTTACTTTTAGGGAAATTAAACACTCTCATTATAATAATACTGTCCTGTCGAGATTCTCTTCAAAACTAATAGATTCATTTCTAATTATGTTGAAAGTTTTGTTCAAGCATGAAATAAAATGATATGAAAGGATATGATAGGAGTAATTTTCCAATCACTTTCAGTTATTAATTAAACATTCTTGGTATCACTTTATGAATTTTCTGAATAGAAGTAAAATACTATTTTATCCATATAAAGATGGCATAAAGCTGTGTAAAAAATATACTACATTTTGGCTTATCATTATCGTTTAGGCTTATAATTATCGTTTAAATAATTATCAAACGATAATTGTTTAAATTAAAATATCATTTTGCATTAAATTTGCCTAATTTTTCTATTTGCAATAAATGAATCAATGCTGCAAATTCTAGAAATCTTTTTAATAAACCAATTAATGAGAATAGTTTCGAGTTAAACATAAAAGTTATTTTTCAAAACTGTTAAATAGATTTAAACGCATACCAGGAATTAATATTTTAATCCCAAATCTTTTGGAGCAAATGTAAAGATGGAAGTGTCCTTATTGCTTTGAAATGTTTGATTTCTCAATTGAATGAAGAACGTAAACAGGGATGTTTCTGTGAATCATTGAGTTGAATGCTTTTAACCATTAAAAATTAAAATTATTGCCATTTGAAGCTAATTAAATCAATGCATTTCAAAGAAAAGTTTGGAATTGTGGTTGCGGCAAGCTAAAGTTTCAAAATTGCAATCTATTTATTTATTCCTTAATACAAATAACGATGGAAATACCAATAATATTTTTAAATCTCATTTGCAGTGCAACACGATAAATTTTATTTGTTTCTATGAAATAGGTTCCTTTCCTGGAATTCCTGATTACCAAGAATTTCATGCAAGCTCTACATAATTTGAAATCGGTGTAATTTATCCATTCCAAAATCCCTTTTATTTCCTTTGAAAGTATGGCAACTCGCCTATTAAAACTACAAATACTTTTTGTTTGTTTCTGGGAAGTACGTTCTTTTTCCTAGAATTCCTGATTACCAAGAATTTCATATAAGCTCTTTCTAAATTCAATTCAATTTCGTTTGAAAATATAGCAACTCGCCTATTAGAACTGCAAATCTTAAGCTTCTCCTACAATAGTTAATTATTTTTATTGATAAACGACATTAAAACATTTTTATTCAGGCAATCACTATACATTTTAGCTATTGTTTGTTTCAGTATTCTGAGACGACCACTTTTCAAAGATTCTATCACATTAAGGTGAGAAACGCGGAAGGATGAGCGCAGTTCCAGAATTTTTCGCCATTCTTTCACCTTGATTTTCGCCCTATTTGATACTTTTTTGTTCAATTTTTTTTTCACGGGTATAAATATCGCATCGTATCTGACCTATTATTTTAATTCAGTCTGCTAGTAATCTGAGTTTAATTTATTGTTAAATGTAAACATCCCCTCCTTTCAGTTTTCCTCTCAACTTTTACCGAATTAAACTCATTCTAAAACATTAGCAAAAGCGCTGAGGGTATTATAATCCGTTGTCAAACAATAGTTATAAATAAAATTCAAGGTTTCTAACTTGAGTGATTTATTTTTTAAGAGTTTATTTTATTTATATATTTTTCCTAGTTAGATATACTCACACTGAGCTTAATTCATAAAATTTTCCTTTCAACCTTTATTAAATACTATTTCGTTAAGCTGATTTAAAACAGGCCTTCTGAGTGATGCAAAATGAAGAAAACACCAAATCCTCAAAGGGATATAAACTGCATTATTTATCAAATAAAAGCAATGCAGAAATATACACGTTTATATATATATACATAGACGTGCTTACATATACTAGATAGATACATGTTTTTCAATCTAAAAATGTCTCTATGTTTACTTGAATTTTTAAAGAATTTTTTTATTTCGAAGAATTTGTTCTTTTTTAAAAATGGACATTCTGGGTAGAAGGCAAAAGTTTTCTTAAAAGTCTAGTTTTTTTCATCGATTGAAATTATTGAGCTGCCATTATTAATTTTTCAGAACTGTTATCTTTTATAAGAATTAATGCCTTTCTTCTTTTCTTTCTGAAACTCTTTTATTGAACTGCAACAGACATTTAGTAAATGTAGCAGTTTATTTTACACATGATTTTAAGGAATGGTTTTTCTCCATTTAGCAAAATCAAAAGTTAAAACACGTTTAAACAACTGAAGAAATAAAACTCTTCGAGGGGAATAAAATGTTCAATAAAATTGAAATTTGGCAGTTTCTACAAAATTTGTTGATTTAAGTATGGCAAAATCGAAATGTAGTGATTAAATTTTAGATAAATCTAAAGTTATTACTGAGACGTAAAGAATGTGATTCCAACATATAGTATACAATAAATATCCTAAAGCAGATTTTCAAAAGACTGTTTTATTAATGCACTTCTTTACCATTTTAATTATTTTGTACCTCTCAGACTTTATTTTATAATTTATTATTTAAA
The DNA here is from genome assembly GCA_026543055.1 of Argiope trifasciata. Taxonomy (NCBI): domain Eukaryota; kingdom Metazoa; phylum Arthropoda; class Arachnida; order Araneae; family Araneidae; genus Argiope; species Argiope trifasciata. The sequence continues at coordinate 2,708,227 of JAPMOQ010009429.1, forward strand.
ATGTAACAGGGACTTGAAATAATTTTTCTCATTCTGGATTTGCCACAAGTATGGAAACAAAATTTAATTAATGATCAACTTATAATTACATTTCAAAAATATTAAGATAGTAAATTGTCGTTGTGAATGCAAAGGTGTTCAAAATTTCAAAACATTAGAACAATAAAAAGTAAATGAAAAATCTATTGAAAATTTCCATCTTTATAAACAAAAACAAATCAAGGTGAATAAAAAGCTCGAGGGGTATGGAAACACTAAAGGTTAAACCATAGTTGATACCGAATATCTAAGTAACCTTTTCTCTGAGAGAAAAAAAAATCTTACATAAATCAAAGTAGCCTATTCTCAGAATCTCAGCTTTTGAAAAAAAGAATCAACGAGTTCCAGATGCAATTCCGTTAAATATTGGCCTTTAGATCTTGTTAGTCAACTTAAAATCAACCGTCGAAGAACAAAGTAATCCATGCAGCTGTAGCGTGGTAGCTTCGAAAGTGGTGAATTGTCACTTGAGTTATCTATTCATTATTTTAAGATCAAAATTATGAGATCCGTTAAAAACTCACCTCTCATAACTTCGATCTTATGGTGTGATTCTTACGAAAAGTTCAATTTGCAAAATGTGAAATAAAGATATTTTGTAACTAATAAGTCACTTGCGAAATATAAAATTTTAAAATAGAGCTTAACGTATTCAGAAAATTCTTTTGGGTGCTATTTATAACTTACTGCCTGAAACATTTTTAGCATAGTTAAATTGAGATACTGATCAATTCTGGACTGTTCATCAATCAAATAACAAAGAAATATTTAGTATTATGCATTATTCAAAACTTATAAAGAGTATTGTGGTAATTAAATATACCTAATTTTAATAACTCGGCATTAATTCATTAATATAATGGATCAATAATTATTTTTCATGTTTGATACTTATACATATTTTACGTTAAATTCATTCTTCTAAATCCAGATATGCCCTTTTTTCTCTTCTATCGCCTCATACAAATCTTTATATTTTATTTCAAGTTCTTGTAATGAAAAGTTAATCAAAAAAGAATGCAAAATTATCTTCATTAAAGCATAATTTTTACAACACACAATTTCTGCAGTCGAAATTTTATTTTAAAGTTTCACGCAATTTTATTTCGTAATAAGTTAATCAAAACATGTTTGTTTTACATCATTTTTTTATTATTAAAAACATAATATCGTCTGAGGGAAATGTTATTAAACCAGCAGATGGAAGATTTAGAGGGCGATGAATTAATGTAAACACTTATCACAGTATCAATAAACATTAATGAGAAACACCTGCAGTAGCTGAGTAGTTTATTTTGTGTTCATAAATGGATTCCGGTTCATCATTTCATTTATGCTAGAGCTCTTGTGATATATTATTTTTTAATTTTTCTGTTTTCGGTTGCTTGTTTGACAATGTAAAGAAAAAGACTTTTGAAGCATCTAAACGTATTTTGTTTTGTTTTGTACGCTTTATAATCGAAAAACTAAATTGACATCTAAAGTCATTTTTTATATATTTATTACGCTTGTTTTGAAATGAAACTACGGAATCCAAATAAAACAAGGTAAAAAATTTGAATAAAGGCATTTCATTAATTCGAACAAGATTAGGTTAAAAAACAATTCTCTCTAGCTTACATGTGTCATTGCCAGAACATAGGGCCTTGAGCGAATAGAATGTTTGATGTGAGTCGAATTTTTAAAAACAAAAAATGAAATAATATCTAGTAGCCTGTTTTTAATCTTAACTTTTTGCTCACAGTCAGACTAAAAATTTCATGAAATAAATGTGGGGTTTAATATGATAAAATGATGTGAAAATGAAGAAATTAAATTACATTTAGGAACAGAATTACTTGTTATCTATTTGATGTAAATAAAAAGACTTCTATTTCACTTTACTGGACAGTTAAGAAGAGAATATAGTTCCATCCAGTGGTAAAATTTGGAAGCATTTTAATTAAATCGCTTTATTACTTAACATGAATTAACATTTCAATGGCTATTTCAGTTTCTAATTCAATATAAATTTTAGGTCATGAAACAAATTCTTCCGATATGAATGAAAACACATAAATATTTTTTACCAATAAGTAATGAAGGGGGAGGAAGTTTAAGAAAATTACCGTGAAAAAATCTTGGATCTGAAAATATTTACAAAACTCGACTACTAAGATCAAGCATTTGAAGTCATAAAAGATCAGAAATTTTAAAATATACTAAAATTTATTTATATTTCTAGAATCTTTTTAAATATTGTGACGGCCTACTGATAAAGCATTGACTGAAGATGCACCATATCTTTCAGTCTGATGGATTTAAATCCGAATTCGAGGATTAAATATACTTCGGCTAGCATATTGTAGAAAGTTTTTGAATCAGAAGTTCTCCTCGTTCCTATGACCACGATTCGAGAGTCTCTATAAGAATTTCCTTGTTTTATATCAAAATGCAACATTGATTTAGCTATATTAAACTAAAACCAGTCTCTTCAATATAGAATTGCCTTATTCCAGTTATGTTAATTTCAAAAAGTCCATATTAGATGTACTATAAAGATTTACGTTCACATTAAAGCAAATAGTTTTTATCTATTCGATTTACACATAGCCCAGATACTTATGAAAGCCGTTTTAAAATGTAGACACTTATTTTACTGAACTTTTCATGTTTACGTCCGTATTCGCTGGTACAATATTCTAAGGAACATCTCTAAGAGTCTCTTACCCTTTTTCAATATTTACATGCATATTTTACTAGGTCCTTCATGTGTTTTTTCTTTTTATTGCCGTACCTACCAACACGAAACATGGAAGAACTTCTCAAAAACTCTGTTTATATTTAGAAGCATATTTTACTTGTTTCTACATGGTTTTTCTCTTACGTTTATATTAGTTAAACTTAATGATTGTTAGAGCATAATTTCTTTTTGTAAAATATTTTAATTTGTAATATGATTGTTCATTATTTCATATTTAAAATATCTATTCAATGGTCTATCAACTGACACTCAATAGAACAATTCAATTTGCAACCTCTCTTTCTTCATCAAAACCAATCACTATTTATATCGATCATAAAACTATATAAAAGCCTTATGTAATCCTAAATCCAATATTCAAATAGAGAAAAATAGAAGTACACTCTCATTTTTCATTAGAATATATTATATATTATTATATTAGAATTAATATATATTATTATATTAGAATTA
>JAPMOQ010009429.1:2711471-2751827 GCA_026543055.1 Argiope trifasciata
TATATATTATTATATTAGAATTAATATATATTATTATATTAGAATTAATATATATTATTATATTAGAAGTAATATATATTATTATATTAGAATATATTATATTCAAGTCAAATGAATCAACGTCCACGTAGGCTATGACAGGAATGGAACGGTTTCCAAACTAGCCAATACAACTACAAACTTGAACCTACTGAATGAGATGATAAAAAAATGGTAAAAATAATGAAAGGAAAAGGAAACAGGCTAGTCAACATCCAACATAATGAGTATCGTATCTTTCCAAGCTGCAAAATGATACAAAACAGGTGTCCTGTTCTTACTAAACAAGGTCCATTCCCAACATACCTACACATATTCCATCCTTATATGTGTAGGTATGTAGGCTCCAATTCCCTATACCAGGGATTGGCAAAAATTTTCTTACGTGGGCCAAAAGTAAAAAAAAAAAAGTTTGGGGAGCCAAGATAAATTTTTCTAAAATTTTAAAAACAATATATAAATATTGCAATTTAAATATGTTAATGAGATGAATGAAATTGCAATTTCGTTTTTAAAAGTTATTTAAATTGAGGTTCGAAGTGAAAAGCCCTAATTCTAAGGGACGAGGAAATGCTCATCTGTCAGGCTGCTTCTGAAATAATTCTTTCTAAGGTTCATGATTGAAAACATTTGTTCACATATATAAGATGAAAGAAACATAGCACTGATTTTCTAGGCATGAGATATTAACTTTGGGAAACTGACTTTCGATAATGATTTGTAAAACTCTAACTTCGGCATATTAAGAAACAACTGCTTGAGATGATTGTTAAACTGTAACTCAGTTAATTCAAGCTGAAAATCTGACATCACTGCTTCACAATTGACGCTGGTAGGTATGGTAAAAATATCCAATTCTGTTTGAATGGCACTAAAATCTTGAAATCTGAGTTCAAACTCGAAATGCAGTTTTTTCAAGCGCCATCTTCATAACTCTTCATTTACTGAGGGCATTGAATTTAACCTCGGGAAATAAGACAAGTTGCTGGAGCTTAAAGAGCTCAGTCAGTTACATGTGAGGTCAAATTCATCTATATTGGATTCCCATATGTCTGCTGCCGGAGAAAGAGATAACGCTTGTTGGTGCCAATATACAGCTATAACTAACAACGAAATTCCACTTTTAACAATTTACCGATTGAAAGTTGTCTGCAATTGCTATTTCCTTATATTTCTTGTATATTTTTCTTATAATTTGTCTCCGACAGACAAATTAAAATTCTATTCGTGGGTTTTATAGAATCTTCCAGCTGGCCGTAGTTTATACATCCCTGCACCTAAGAAAACCAGAAAGAGGTCTTGAATAAGAATGGTATAGGAAAGTCGTAAGTGATAGCACTGCCTCTCCGATCCTCCCAAAGGCACACAAATAAATAATACTGAATGGCCGGACCACCGCAACAGCGACACTGGCGGGAACTCCGGTTGGGTCCTAAGGACCATCACCGGCCACGGTACAACCCTTCCCTAAGAAGGAAATATGTCCCGTTATCGATAGGAGGAGCCAGATCCTCACCTTTTCGTGTGTCTTCCAGGGTGGGGAGAACCAACCAGCAAGCCAGAAGCTCCTCATCCTTATTTCGAAATGCCCCTCGGGGAACATATGAGAGTCATATCAAATATTCTTTTCACGACAATGTCAATGTCATAATAAATTATGTTTATAACTATCAAGACCTCTCGAAGCCAACTCAATAATCAAAATCAAAATTATCAACCTATCACAGATATAAATCGAAGTAAAGTCTTCTATCGTACCTGCAATAAATACCTCACAGAGACGGCTAATTAGGCTTTCACTAGCGAAAAACAGAAAACTAGAGCAACAGGATTCTTCTAATTCATCGATCAGTAACAACAGATTTCAGAATTATGGCCCCTATTAGACTAATGAGACAGCCTCATATAGAATAACGAACAAGCAGCATTTACGTAATTATTCTTCGCCTTACATACGCATATGTACAAGGGAATGATTTCCTCCTTTTTATCATTATGTAATTAAGAATTTTTTATTGTTACAGGTCTCACACCTCACAATTATCATTGAGTGTTTAATCTCATATAGTCTTTGTTCAATACAGTGTCATTAGATTTTTATTCCTCATGAGTAGGTTTGAACCGAAACAATTAAAGATCCTATTGCGAAGTTTCATTTAATTTTATCAATGTTTAATAACGTATTTTAATGTGTATTCTTCATTTTTTGTTTTTTATTTCATCTCTTTGCCCTCAGAAGAAGTAATTTAATGCATAATTATTCACTGAATACATGAACGTGTTTATGGCCCCAAAAAATTAATACTTGCAATTTTTTTAAGTTAAATTTCCTTGAAAAAACGGATTTACATCTTTTTACCATTTTATAGGTATTTTTAATAATTAAAATAAAAATAATAAAAAAGGGCAAAATGATGGGCCATTTTGAATGGCGAGTGAGAGGCACTATCCTGATGCGAAGGGTTTATCATTTTGCACATAGCTAAAGATCGCAAAAAAAGGGAGAGGTGATGCATCGGGGAAAACTAATGTTTTTTTCTTAAGTTCAGCCCGTGCTTACAGTTTATTTAATCCTCTCACATTTGATTATTTTTTTAAAGGGTTAAATAAAGTTGACCGAGATGTGGTCTCGATAAGATGCACTTTGGAAGCTTTGCGGGAAGTTTGTGGATTTGCTTAAATTTTGACTTCCATTCTATGTAAATCTAATTGGTTGCATAACATCAGTGCTAATCCCCACCGGGGGCACCTCGAAATGAGGATGAGAAGCTTCCTTATTGGTGGATGGTTCTCCCCACCCTGGAGGATGCATAAAAAGGTGGGGTCTCTGGATCATCCCTTTGATAACGAGACGTACTTCCTTAAGGAAGGGTTGTACCATGGCCCTAGGACTCAACCACAGTTCCCGTCAATGTTTCTGTTGCAACGATTTAGTCATTCAATATTGTTTATCCGTGTGCTATCAAACGGGTCAAAGAGTCAGTGATATGACTAACCTCAGTGTTAGAATTACCGTAAAAGATAAATTCCATCTAGGATTTATTGCCTAGAATGGATTTATGGACTGATGGATTTTAGCACTGATGTTCAATGGTCAATTTCTGTAAAAGATTACATAAAAAAGAACCGGATGATGCTTGAAATTACGTTATATATGCATGAATATTTTTAATATAAATATCAGTCGTAGTGTAATATAAAATAATGAAAATTTTAATGCATCGGAAAAAGCTGAAAAAGTACACTTGTATATGATTGTTTTTAAAACTGTTATTTTACGTATATCAGAATCATAAATTTCTCCAAGATTTATAATTTTTTTCTCATGGAAGAAAAAAGGTATCTAAAATTTGAAGAAAAGAAAGATAAATTTAGTCTTAATAAAGGAATTAACGGTCCAAATATTTTTAATAACAAATATTTTTCTTATGTGGAAATCGCTATATTTCAAATGATAATAATAATAAATATTTTCTTCTTGCGTACTGCCGACCATATCTTTCAATATTCTTTCACCCTTTTTCTAATGCTCTAAAATTTTCATCTGTTTATATTACACTAAGGTGAACACAAAATGTTGATAAAAAAAACGACTGTTGAAAATTCCCAGAACCAACCTTATTTTCAATCTATAGTTTCCGAAAATCATTTCTGCATTCCACGGGAAACATAAAATCCATTTCTTTTCTCCTAAATTCGACACAACTTTCATTGTGACGTTCAATCTTATTTTTTATTAGATCTTTTTATTTATTTCAAAAAATGGTACTCTAACAATGATACCTTAAAATTGCTCCATCGACTCGGACAAAAAAATGCTACCATGTTACTACCAAACAATGCTTTATTGAAATCGCAGAAATTATTTCGAAGCAATCTAGAAATCCCAAGAATCCTATGATTTAAAAATGATTAGCTGTTTCCTTAAATAAATGTTTCGTAGATACTTGTAAAGATTCCCCAATTGTGAAGCCAACAATATTATCCGAAAATATCTGAGGAATAAACCAAAAAAAGTTTTGTCTCTTCTGATACTTCTTTGGAGTGTGTATTATTATACCAACACACTGATATCGTGACAACTTCAATTTCTGTAATAAAGTAATACATAGTATTCTTTTAATAGCCCTTTTAAAACAAACATTTGTTTTAGAAAATGTTAAGTTAATAGTAAGTTAAAACATAAAAACTTATTGAATATCTTTTGAGAATTTTAAAATACTCTGGATGCTTGTTGACAAATCCTTTTTCCCCAACTTAAGTTTCAACGAATTTATTTGTTTTATACGCTTTTAAAAAACTTGGTTTCTTTCATATTTGTACATTTTATTTTTATTTAGTTTTTTAAGAAAGAATTTTGGAAGAGTTTCCATTCCCTTTTTGTAGCTTTGGAGCTATGGTATCTTGCACAATAATTTGTTTCCAACAGAATTATAATATTTTAATATTTTCAGAATTTATTTTTGATGACTAGATTAATATTCATTAAATATTATATCGCATGACAGACACCAATAAAGAAGAGATTTATTGAAACTTAAAAGCAAGGTTAAATAATAATTATGATGATGAATGAAAAAGAGACAAGAAAAAAAAGTTTTAATTCTAAATGTTTTTAAAAACCCATTTTGATTAATATATTAAAATATGGAAGCTAGATTTTTATCAAAAATGTGATGATCAAAACAAAATTTGTAAGAGCACGACGCTCAGAAAACGATACGATAATATTTGATAAATACAATAAACTTCTATGTATTTTACGAGGTGTAAAATTCTTTAATATCCATAAAAAAAATAAAATGTGAATATGCTAAGTAAATTGGAATGTGATTAACATTCCTATTTTGATTATTTCTATCAGTACCTCAAGATCTTACAACTTTTGATTTTACTTACAGATATTTGATTAAAAAGATAATTATTTTATTTTTAATTTATCAGTAAAGTTATTAAAGTGAAAAAAGTCAAAGCTTACTATATCAGTAAAGTTAATCAAAAAAGCTTTTGAAGTTATTATTTTGAACTTCAGGTTCGAAACCCGATTCCGCCGAAGCACCATCCTATAAATGGGTTTGGTACGCGTTAAATCCGTCGGAACCAAGTGAAAGTTTAAAGAGAAGGATTCTCTCTCAGGTGACATCCTGGTCATCTGACTGAGTCAAAACTACAAGGTCCGTCCCAAAATACTTCTAATATTGCTTTAAAACGGGACGTTAATATAACAAACTATTGTTTTGAGGCTTTAATATAGGAGTCTGTTTCCAAACATGCTCCGAATTAATGATTTTTTACTGAAACAAATGATACTACCCTAAAGGTTTCTTCTACAAATAAAAATTTGTATGCAAAACAAATGCATCATAGAAAAATATAATATGCAATCATATTCATATATGTAAGATTAAGGATGATGAATCTAAAAAGTAATTATTATTTTTTTATTTTCCATTTAACTTATAATTTTCTATATTTCTAATTAGCTATTTTACAATCCAGCTTATATTCATGGTGATTTCTATGAAATCAAAGTCCTGCCATTACCACATAACATCTTCCCTCTACTATAGTTAGAAATGAAAAAGAGAACGAATAATTTTTGTTGTCGAATACGAGCACATTCAATAGTTTTAAGAGAAAAAAAGAGACCATCTACGGCTGCATATTTGCACATTTAAAAGAAAATGTCTGATTTTTCCCCTTATGTGTTTTAAATAATTAGATTTTCATTTTTAAAATTCCAAAACTAATTTCCTTTTTTGTGATTAAATTGAACAGTTCACTGAGTTTTGATTCATATTTGCATTCCTCTATTTTTACATTTTTTCTGTCAATTTCAAATGATAAATGCTTATTGATAAAATTGATGATGCTTATTGATATTAGGCATTTAGTTCCTATACTTTTCATACTGAGATAAGAAGTTTTATAATTATAACAAATTTCAATTTTAAATTAATGTAGTGGTATTAATGTAGTAAAAATTAATTTTTAACAATAATTTCAGTATTCATTTCACTTACTTACACAAATACTCAAAACTTCGCAATAATTTTAAAAAATAATGCCTTATCGATTTAATGTCAATCTAATCAATCTATAATTTAAAAAGAAATCTCTATTTTGAGAAAACCAAGAATAATTTATTCATAAATTATTCCATAGCAATTGTAATAAAGCTCATATTTTCCAGCTATGCAATCTTCCGACAACAATAAAGAAGCCTAATTTCACTAATTAGTTAAATATGAAGTGAACTGTGAAGTAATTTGGGCGAAGAAGAAAAGTTCATGCAAAAGATATTTCACAATACTGTTTATTTAAAAGTATATCTATAACAGTTATTCAGTATCAAATGAAATTGCCAATGTCAAACGAATCTATTTCATATTGAAGTAGTGGACTGAATTTTGATATACAGAAGCATTTGATCTCGTCATCTGAGAAAAAACATAGTCTCTCTAACTTATACACACTTAAAACAGATACTTCTCCCCAATTTGGACTTCAGCATTCGTTGAAAATTGTCGACCTCTTAATTCTTTCTTTAGAGCCATAAAGAAACAGAAATCACATGAAAAGAGATCTGGGTTTTAAAGTTTTTATTATATTTATACCCACAACTCAATTAACTCTGGACCATAAGATGCCCTTAATATTTGTCCTCATAACTCCATTAATATGAGATAAAAGATTCAACATTTGATTTTACAAGAATATTGAAAGTAAATTAAAAAACACAAATATGGATCGATGCCATGATTACACATAAAATTGAGCACACCTACTTTGTTATCAAGCAACCAGATAGTATAGTTCAGAGATACTAGTGATACCTACTCGTTTAGGTGCAACTTATATTAAAATTGTCTACTTTGTAAATATACGAATTTAAAAATATCTATCGAATTAATTATCTATATAATTAGTATATATTTATTTTCAGAGCTTTATAGGCTTGAAATGAAAAATCGTTATTTGACATTCACTCTAAAACTGAAAATAGTATAAAAAATTACACACGCTCAATATTTACTGTAGATTACACACAGATTTGAACTACACTTTTGCATTGTTTTTAAATTGACAGGTATTCTATTCAAGCGTACAATAATTATACTGGAATGTATTAAAATTGTCTACTTTGTATTCCGCATTCAGAAATATCAACACCATTTAATCATATATATAATTGGCATATATGTATTTCCACAGATTGATAGACTCGCAATGAAAAATCGATATTCGATATTTGCACGAAAACTGAACATAATATTTAAAAAAATTAAATATATTCAATAGTTACTATAGTTACACACAGAATTGAGCACGCCTTCATTGTTTTCGAATTGTCAGGTAATATATTCAAACATACAATAGACACCAACCATTATATTGGAATGTATTTAAATTGTTTACTTCGTATTCGGCATTCAGAAATATCTACCGAATTCATTGAATATATAATTGGTATATACTTATTTTCACAGCTTGATAGACTTGAAATGAAAAATTGATGCTCGATATTTGCACGAAAACTGATGATAATGTAAAAACTGAAACACTTTCAATAGTTACTGTAGATACTAACAAACAGTTTCACTATTAATAGACTTGAACTACATGTCTGCATTGTTTTCGAATTATCGGGTGGTATATTCAAACGCTAAACAGACACTAACAATTATACTGTAAAGTATTAAAATTGTCGTCTTTGTATTCGGTATGCAGAAATATCAACCAATTTAATTATATGCAATTGGTACACAAGGAGGTTTTAATTAAAGTTCCACTTTGAAAGTCATAAAAGGAAAACTATTGGACCAAATGTTATTAAACTTGGTAATAACTTAAAAAAGGTCATGGGAATTTTTTTTCTGCCAAAAGAAGTTCAAGAACTTCCTACCAGATGTGAAATGGCGGTGTATGCAATATTATTAAGCAAAATAGGCCATGAAGACATCAATTTAAAATGTGTTTAATCGTTTCTCAATTGTGTTACAAAGCATGTAAAATGTGTATTATCTCAAAACCACGGTTTATGGTGATAATTTAAACGATTCGGTGGAATTGGTAGAGGCGGTGCACCGACATGAGCGTAACTTTCCTCCTGATATACTAAGAGCTAATGTTGAGAATGCAGTAATGCGATTTAACTTGCTTTCAGAAATTGGTAGTACGAACATTGAACATGTTTTGTAATACGTTTCAGAAACAATTAAACACATTTTAAACTAATGTCTTAATGTTCTATTTTGCTTCATAATATTGGATACAGCGCCATTTCTCCAACAGAGTTGATTTTTTAAACTTTTTTTTATTTTTATTTTTTATTTATTTATTTATTGCCTTAAAAGAAATTCCCGTGAACTTCTTTAAACTGTTACCAAGTTTGATAACATTTGGTCCACTAGTATTTTTCTGTTATGACCATTTCAAAGTGAAACTTTAATTATAATCACCCTGTATATTGTATTTTATGTGTATCCAATTAGTTTGAGTTTAATATTATTTTAATCTTCCCAAGATAATTTTAAAATATTCGTGAGATAATATTATAAAATCTCTCATAGTTTGATTACATTTAAGATGGTTTATGTAATTAGTATATCTCATAAATAATTTAGCTAAAATCTTATAAATGATTGCTTAAAAGTTCTCAAGATTTCGAATACGCAACTGATATTTTCGATTCAGATGCCTTTACCGATAAATAATAAATAAGCAGGAAATTACAATACTTAAGAGTAATTGGAACAAATGTTTCATTTGGAGTCAAAATTAAACATAAAGGTAAGTAAAGGAAAAGATTAATTTTTCAGTTAAAGAAGATTTGTCGTTATTCGCAAGAACTTAGTGTTAAAATATAAGGATGCTTACATTATGTGTTCAGAATTCTAAGTAGATTTACTAAATAAGTCATAGAGAAACTATCCGCCGTATTTCTTAAAACAAATCACTCTTTTCTGAAACAATCCCATTACTGTCTTGACAGATTCCACAGTTATAGTAATGGGAATTAAAAGGATTATTTATTTTCCCGTTAAATTTATTGTTTCCAGACATTTAATTCCGAATGAATACTTGCACTGTTAGCAACTGAATACGATCTTAATTTTTATTAATGAAATTGTTTCGGCTTATGGGAGCATAATTATTCGAATTCTAATTGAGGGAAAGAAACTACACTTTAAAAATACAGCTACAGCGCTTCCACTTAAAGAAGTCTTTAAATCATGATTCTTTTTTAAATAAATGAATATCTTATGTATACAGTTTAAGCCTCGAGATATGATTTTCATCCATTTAAAATCGGAATTATCATTATTAGAAGTCTTCATAATGATTAAATTTATGTATGAAACAAATAATAAGATACTTCGTTACGAAATAAAAAATTTAAAAAAATTGAATTTATGACAAAGTTCCTGGGGTTTAAATTTTGGCATTAAAAGCAAATTATTACAAAATTCCAGTACTTTATTCTATACAGAAAGAAACTAAAATCAAATAGGTATTAATCGAGTAATTAAACATATTAGCTATGAAGAATTTATAATAAGCTTCATATGATCCCCAAAATATAAATAGTATTTCATTTTTAACTGTCGATAATTTTTGAAAGGAAAACTTTTCAATAGTCCAGTTTTATTTATTTATTCTGAAAAAATATTTTTGTATACCTATCAAAATATTTGAATTTTATCTGCTTTCTTTGTATTTTATCAAATGTTTCTTGTAGTAGGAAAATATTTGCTTGTAAGAAATCAATTTTTACTCTCTTCAATGTCTCTTCGAATGAAAAGAAACGACACAGTATAAATGAAGACTATGATCAAAGTATACACCATAGGCCTGAGCACACCAATTACATCGATTAAAGAGCCGAAAGTTTCCTTTTTCCCAGAATGCCTGTGACCGTGACAAGACCCAGTCCTTCATAGAGTAAATGAGTTCACCGTCCGAGTTGAAGTTCTTTCTTTTCAGATATTTTCTCAGGGAACAAAACATATGAAAATAGTAGGGCGACATGTCTTGGCTGTAAGACAGATGCTCCCCTTGGCACTTGGCTAATTCGGCGTATGTGACAGTAGAGACTTGTCGGCGCCGTTATCACGGAGCAGAACCACACCCGCCTTGAATAACCCCAGTAATTTGATCTTGATGGGTCTGCATAGTCTTCGCAATGTCTCTCAGTACACATTGGAGTTAATGGTTCTGAAAAAGCATAAAGGAAAGAGTTTCAAGTCGGACGGCAAACTCAAGGACACTATGAAGGACTGGGTCTAGTCACAGCCACTGGAATTCTGGGAACAAGGAAAGTTTTGACTCGTCAATCAATGGGATGGTTGTGCTCTGGCCTATGGTGTATACTTTGAACATAGTCTTCATTTATACCCGCAGTGTCATTTCGTACCTTTTCATTTGAAAACACCTTGTAGTATTCAAGGTGAAAGAGGTTCAAGAGAAAAAGTATAATAATGGTCAAAAAATTTGAGCTCGAGATTTTGACAAATTTCTACGTTTTAAATTTTCCTCAGATCGAAAAATGCATTTTTAGAAAATTTTCGTCTGTTTATCTGTGATGATTCAAAGACGTTTGAACTAGGCTTTTGAAATTTGGTGTACTGACTTTACATTAAACTTTCAGAATTCTATTAAATTTTAAGCAAATTCTATTTAGAGGAAATCCGTCTGTCCGGCTTTTGGAGTATAAGGTAACACGATAATTATAAAACAAAAAGAATTCGAAAGATAATATTCAGTACAAAGATTTTTGAAATCTATTGTATAGAGCTTCTCAAATTTTGCATCAAATTTAACTCCGGGTTGACCGCCTGTTGATCTGTAATTTCAGAAACATGTAAGCACTATAATTCCAAAGTGGAATAATTTAAATGTATCAAATTTGATATGGAATTTTTCTGACTACAAGTTCAGTTTTGTGTCAAATTTTTGTTTAAATCGGTTAAGAAACGTATGTATAAAACACGATTTTTGAATACTATTAAAGAATGCCAGGGATTAATCGCCAAATAACTCTCCAAGCATGCATGACATGACAAATTCAATTTAAAAAGCTAAATCCACGCCAAAAGTTGGTATTTCGTTAACTTTATACATTTTCCTGCACATTTGTCAGGCAATCTCTGGCATGACAATTTTATTAGAGAGTATGTGAAAAAGTTTTTGGATAACACTCCCATTGGTTTAATTATCGAACCTTCTTATGGTTTTCTCGCCGAATATGAGCTAAAATGTATTTTTAAAAAATATTCGAATTCTAAAAATTAGGCTCATAAATGAAGAGCTATTAAATTTTTTCTGCAAACTTTTGGGACATTATTACCATCAACTTACATATCATTTTAACACAGATTGCATAAGTCATTAAATTTCAGTAAAAAAATTAAGTATAAATTAAATAAACTACAAGACTTTAAAAAATTCTGAGATTACATTTTATGGTTTTACCTTTGTAAAAATAAAAAATATGAAACTAAAGAGAAATGTATTTACATTTTCCTTTCCAAATAAGAGTGATTTTTTTTTTGCTCCTAATTCCTTTCACACAATTCCAGAAAAGTCTATACTGTACCAAAATAAACTTATTCTAATTGTAATGAAAGTTAAAAGATATTCTACGAAATTCTACCCAACTTGTCGAGATTTGACGACTTTCTGTCAAAATTGTGGCAAATTGCTCTTCCAAAAAATATTGAAACTTCACAAGTTGTACTTACAAATGAAAACTACTAACATTCTTCAAAAGCTTCTTAATTTTTTGTAAATATTTAATGTCAATCTGAATTGAACAACGACCAGAAAGGTTGGATGATAAACATCTTCGCAACTGTTCTCATTAGTACAAGATAGAAAAAAGTAAAGACAAGTACACAAATCAGTACAGAGATCAATATACTTTTTTTTCTCACACTCTGTAATAGTATCTTCAACTTCTTTTGCATTTCTGTAATATTTCTATTTCGTTACATTCTTCTTTTTTGAGAAAAAAATTTTTTAGGAGATGAAATAGAGTTTCCTCATTCTCAGCATCTTCCTTTCGAGTTTTTAAAGCGAATCTATTTGCGAAATTTTCCTTTGGAGATATATTCCAGAAGCACCTTGAAATGAGAATGTGAAATTCCTGGCATGGTGATTATTTTTCGCCATTCTGGAGGGTACACGAAAAGGGGGGGGTCTGAATTCCCTCATCGATGACGGGACATACTTCCTTAAGGAAGGGTTGCAGCGTGGTCAGTGAGGGCCTTTAGGACTCAATCACAGTTCCCGCGAGTGTTGCTGTAGTGGTGATCAGGTCATTCAGTTTTATTATCCGCGTGTTTTCAGAGTCAGTAATATGATTTCCCTTTAATACATATCTAAGCTAGAATTTGGCTATTAAAAATGTTTCTTAATAATACATGAAACTTAGATCAACAAATTTTCGTGACATTTTTTTCAAATGATGAATAATTTTTCCTAGAAGCCTAATACAGTGCTGCAAGAAACTCATTTCTTTTGTACAGTTTTTTTTTTTTAAGTAATTTTTTGAAAACAAACATCATTGTCTTACTCACTCTAATCACTTTCTCTTTGTTCCTCTAAGACTGTTACATATATTGTGATCATAATGATAAAAGAAATTTTTATAAATAAAGAAAGTCGTGAACGTTTCAATCCCTAGCCCCTTCCCAAAAATATCTCACTGGTGGCTTTACATTGTTTTTTTTTTAATCCAGAAATCATTACGAAGATTAAGTTTTATAACATAATTCAATTTTAACTTATTGATTCTAAAATATATATTATGAGTGGGAGAAAAAAATAATTGATATTTAAATGAATATGTTAACTCTTATATTCCTATACATCGTAACTAATTTCTTTGCATTTATCTGCCTGTCACACTTAAGCAAACACAAAAGTATCATGCTGCCCTCTATTATCGAAAAATATAACTTCAAGTACAATAACATTCAAAGAAAACAAACAATTTTTTGGAAAGAGATTAAATTTTATATTTTATTCAATGCTCGCGAAAATTAAAAGGTACTCTAATGGGATCACTATTAAAGAACACGGATTTTCTATTCGCATTCAGACTACAAAACAGTGGGAATAATATTTGAAAAGAAACGTTTAATGCTTGTAGTAGATGCTAGTAAAATAAATGAATTATTTTTTATTCAAGCAACAACATTTTATTACAATTACCAGAAAAGTTAGCAAAAGAAACTAGTTTCAGAATGATACTTTACTTTAATTATTAGAGGAAAGTTTCAAAACCATACTATTATCAATGCTGTACATGTTTCTACGATAAAAATAAGCCTTAAATTGGAAATACATAGTCAACTAAATAATCCGTCATCAAGATATTATTTATTACAGCAAGTAAACATGATGACTGATGACACATAATAAGTGGCAATGATCCATATAAATTCCGTTCAAGCCTTTTTTCCAGATCCACTCATTTTCATAAATACTGATTTCCGAGCACTGATTCTTTTTAATAGTAAAATATTATTTAATATTTTATAACTAGCTGAGTTATTCCTATCTTCAAGAAATAATTCTTTTTTCAAATAATGGAATAATTCACCCTTTTCTTAAAAAACTGCCATTCCGTCATTGGGAATATTCCGTAAAAGTATAGATTTGTAACGTTTTCGAAAAGTACCTTTGAGGTAATGTGGATATTTGATAAATATATTACATTTAGATCAATTCACAGAACTCGGTTCAGTTCCTGATAATATGAAGATAACCACACAAGGTACCGCACCCGGCTGAATTAAAGGCATCCATATTAAATTTGAATGACTGGACCACCGTGACAGCAACGGCGGGAACTAAGGTTGAGTTCTAATGGCCTTCACCGCTACGATACAACACTTCCATTGAAAGCACGTTCCTTCATCGATAGGAAGCAGCCGACCCCGACCCTTTCTGAGCCCAATCGAGTGACGAGAACCTACTACCTTATTGGTAGCTTCTCCTCCTCGTTCCTGAGATGCCCCTGGTGGGAGTAATAACATCTAAATGAAGTAGAGGTGTAGTCTTGCTTTTAGAACTGGATGATTATAGGTTCAAGGTTCTATTTTAACAATAATACATTAAATTTCCGGGAGCATTGCTTGTGAAATCCGTCTGAGTATTACTCCAAATCCTCTGAAATCATAGAGCAAATTCAGGTATCGTTCTCGTTGTTTGACCACTGTTAGAAATTACATGGTCAAACTTGAAATAGTCATTGAGTAGTTTAAAAAACTCACATGAATTCAGTCAGCCATATAACCTCTTTCAGGTTTATTGGTTTATATATTTATGTGGTGGGTTTACATTTTTATTACGTGATCCTTCCAATAAAAATTTGATTCTGATTAGTCGATATCAGTATATCACTACTTGATTGTAAATACAGCATATTCGTAGAAAAATATCTGAGAAATCATCTTCATCTCCCTCACTATCGTAATGAGCTGTTGGTTTATATATTTATGTAGTGGATTTATATTTTTATTTTGTGCTTCTTAAAATAAAAATTTGATACTGAGTGGTCGATATCAGTATATCATTACTTGACTGTAAATACAACATATTCATTGAAAAATATCTGTGAAATTGTCTTCACCCTTTTCACTATTGAGCTAATGAGCTGTGATAGTTAAAAAGACCATTTAAAAACAAAACTTTCTAACCATTATAAATGGTATGATTACTACTCTTTTTTAATATATTTTACAAAATAACTGAAAGAATACTATTAGTACTTATTCATGGTGAGTGAAAGAGCCTGTATTTGTATGAGAAATAGTTTAATTTGCTATCATAATATGAATGCCTTAATTTAAAAAAAATTCTGAAATAAAGTGAATAAATATGGATATAAAATTAGATTATTTCATATTATTTGAAGTGGATTAAAACTTTTAAATTTATAATTGTAAATAATAGACAATATGTTATTTCAAAACGTTATATGATCTAAAATTTGATAAGTATTTTCACCAATTTATATTCAAAATCAAGCTAATAAAAAATGAAAAAAATGTTGATTGAGATGAGTTTAAAAGCAATTCCTATGAAAATAATAGGGGTTTTTTTCTGCAATTTAAGAAAGGTTTCTTGTTTGCAGAATTCAAGAAAGCAAGTGTTTGACTTTCTAGAATTCTGAAGTACAAAAATAAAAAGTTCTGTAATCGTCAAAAAATTCGACAAAACGAATTTCTACGTTTCAGACTTCTCTTAATTTGAAAAGCAAATGTTTGGTATTATGTTTTCTTTTGAACATGATAACTCAAAATTGTTTTCTGTGAAATGGATGAAATTTAGTAAGTAATCTCAACTCCAAATTTGCAGATTTCTATCAAATGTTGAAGGAAATCCACTCACAGGTAGTCTGTCTGTCCGGCTGTCTGAATGTAAACATACAGATAAACTATAAAGAAATATATAACCATATGATACAGACAGATAAATAATATAAATAGTAAAATATAGATAACTTTACGTGATAGCTATAGAATGAAGATAAATAGATGGATAAAATTTGATACTTTGGTTGTATTATGTAGATCCGCATTCAGTTTTGAACCCAATCCTTCATGGGTTGATTGTCTGTGTCTGTACTTTCACAAGCATTAATATGAAACATATGAAATTAGGTATGTGATTTTGTGGCAACAATTGTAGTTCTATATCAAATTTAGTTTTAATCGATCGGAAAAAAGGTGACCAAAATATACATTCTATTTTTTGGCACTTTCAAATTAATTGCATTCTAAGGATTAATCGTCATAGGCTGCACTTTAATAGGCTCTTTAGTAACTATTGTTCACTAATGGCATATGGCACATTTAATAGAGAGAATACGAGAAAGTTTCGAGGAAGTCACTCGTGCTGGTTTACATTAGCGGCCTCATTTCTGATACTAAAACATTTCGCTATCCGATCTACGATTCGAAATAAAATAAATACGGGGGATGGCAAACTAGAAAATTGTATTATGAATTGATAATTTATAAAACGATACTAATTTGACTCCTAAAATGTATGAATTAATTTAATCTCTTAATAAAATAATGCTCTCTTCTCAGAAGATTTCAATACATTTATTGTTGTTTCAATCCATCTACGGATCTCGGGCACACATAAAATAATACAGCATATTCGAGTCTATCTTTTGTCTTTTAAATGAATTGGTAATTTAGATTAATTACAGTTTATATAATCAAAAGTTTTGTAATTCGGTACACAAACCAGACTTGGGCAAGGGAATTAAATATATTTACTTATGACGTTATAATCTTTTGACAACAATAATACATTTAATTCATTAAGTGTTTTGAATACATTTAATATATTAAACCTGATCTTACGGTACGTAATTTTTAATGAAATAGAGACGATATTAATCAAAAGATTAAGGAAACATTAAATTCGAACAATTTTCAGAATTGGTTTTAATTAATAATGAATCAAGATGCCAAAATACAAACAATAAATGTTTTTACGATCTTAAAATATTTTACTGTAATGTCCTCGTTTGTATGCATATCTTGGTCAGTAGATATGTCATTTTCCCGCATTACGAGTACACTAAATAATTATAGTCAGTAACAACTGGAAAAAAGCTACGAATAGAATCATTACCCTCGGTTATTAAGCCAATGTAAACTCTTATAGATATAATTGATGTAATTTAATTGTAGAAACATCTGCTTTTGCAAATTTCAAGTTATTGTGTAAGAACTTTTTTTGCAATAGAAGTTTTTATTGATGAGAAATGGATCTTTAACCAGAATTGGTCACATGAAATGTAGGAATGAATCTGATCATCCGAAATAATTTTTTAAGAATGTGGATTGATCTTCGAACTATAATCTTTCTACAGAAGGATTTTTTAATAACGTTATTAGAGTTAAATAAAATTGTTTTAATTGAAAATATAAATTCAAAAGTTTAGAAGTTTGAATTTTTCCTGCTATTTAATGTTTTCTGCCATTCTTTTCCTATAATAGATAATATGAAACGACCCATGTTCTGCTTTTCAGGTTATCATTAACTCCATTTCCAAAATAACATTATGTTCCCACATTATAATAATAAATATTATGTGTAATAAAGCTTTATATTTAACCGAAAAAAGGATTAGTTTCATATATATACATACATGTTTTAGGTTTTCCCTTGCTAATTTGTATTTCCAAGAAAGTGTAAGAATCTTAAGCATGCTTTGACTCAAAGGGTTACAATATTTAAGAGATGAGGATTTTTTAAAAAAATTTATATGTGAATGACCCCTTATCTCAAAGAAAATTGATGAGTTATAATTTGGAGTGAATCAAAATGATTTCGACAGACGTAAGCTTGGGTAACAAGTATCGCTAAAAAAAAAGTTCGGGTTGATGCTCGAAAAGCTATGTACACCTGTGACAGAGTGTGAGATCAAGAACCTGTTTTTGTCTTATCGTTTAATAACCCAACACGAGACCAGAATAAATGATATCTACTTGAGACAACTTGAAAAAAAAAATGTCAAGGGAATCTTTATAGGGTTTCATTAATGGTTTTAAATGGTAGGTTTATATAAGATAGTGTTCTCTATTTCTTTTTTTTTCTGCTTTAACATGGGAAAGCAGAGGTAGGATAAAGTTTAATTATATCATAAGCAAAAAAAATTAGTATGTTTTTTATAAGATTTATGACAACATAATGCACTTAAAAAAGACAGGCGATTATATAAAACATTCCAGTTTCATTTTATTTGCGACAGATATTTTTTGTAAATAAATTTCAACGCAGATATTACCCATATCTTTTCATACAAAATACCATCAAAAGATTAGTTAGTTTCTAATTTAAAATTAGCAAAATTTTAATTAAACTTTTAAATTCTGAAGCGGGCTTGACAGATTTCAAAACATTTGATTTTATCATCTTTGAAATATATTACAACTGACAAGGAAATCACATAAAGTTAATAGCTTTATTGACAAACAAATGACGATTTCACAATTTAGAACAATAATTTCAATTGATTTATATCTTTATTCTGAACTACTTTTTATCATGCATATCCTTACACTGATAAATTCCCAGGAGACAAACAATTTACGCAAAAATAATAATTTACATAATTATCTTAAATTAAAATTAAAAAAATCAACACTGAGCAAAGTAAACCAAAATTTCTCGAAGAACTTTTTCTGTTCACCCAGGCATCTAGTTATTTCCACCTTTTTATCGATATCATTTTCATTTACTCATTAATATACAAGCGCATAAATCACAATGCTTTGTTTTCTCGTAACCAGCTGTACACATTATCATAATTGTTCTTCATCCACTTAACGTTGGTTTTTGATCGATGCAGTGCTAACTTCAAGCTTTTGTGTATTTCCTTCACTGATGTTTTTCTTCCTTTCAGGATACTCTGAAGCTAGACAAATGAAAAACGCATTAATGCACATACTATTTCCCATCTACTAAAATAAAGAAGGCAGGTGTTCAAATTTACTACATAAAATTAAAGGCAGATGTTCTTTTTAAACTTCAATGGTATTCTAAAAAATTGAAAGCCATTGAGATAATGAAAGTCAAATTAGAATGCAATGAATTCACTAAACAGCTATTAAAACAAAATAGGAAACATTATAGGAATAGAATAGGAATGCAGTTTAAAAATCTAAAATTTTTCTTTAGATAATTCCTATTTACGTACCACAAAAACTAAATATAACTAAGACTACTATATGTATTTTAAATAACTTGATAGCATTCTCTTTCAAGATTTCAGCGGGCATTGAATTAGAATAGGTCTTTTTAAGTTTTCCGATCACATAGTAAAATAAAATTAAAAATTAAAAACAGGAGTGACATAAATGTTGCGGATATTTTCTAGGGCAAGGTAAAAGCAATAATGCAAGCAATAAATATAAAAAATGGCAAATCTTTATAATTATCTGCAACTTTATAGAATCTTAAAGACTATTAAAGAAGTTGTAAGCCTAGACCAATAGGATTTCATTTTCCGATTTCGCATAATTGAATTGTAGGTTTCTAATCACATTGTACATAGTTTTACTCCTCTTTTACAATCTATAAGCGATGGATAGTTTAAGCTCAATAAAAAGAAGACAAAAAAATTTTTAATAAAATTCCATATGCGAATAAAATAGAGCAAACATCTTTTCTTCTAGTATCACTTTCCTGTCACTTGATTGCGAATTCTTACTTTTCCTGGTAAAGTGATTTTTAGAGATTTCAATCTTCCATCCCATAAAGATTAATAAAGAAAAATGCGTTTCATAAAAAATAAATTAACTCTCAAGTGTTTTTTAAATCAAATTTCAATAAATTTTATTATATTTATTATTAAACTTACTTCTTCTATTTCATTCTCGGTGTTCAAAGAGGCTGTGACACGATCGACTATGTTTCCAGCAGCAAATGCAAAAGAACCAAATCTGCAAAAAAACATGAAGAAAATTAAAAAATTCAGTTTAATTGATATTTAATTTTTAAAATATTGCAAGCGACAAACTGAAAACATTTACATGGAGTATTTTTTTTCATTCATTCTATTTTTTACATTAATACTATGAAAATTTGTTTTTATTCAATTGTATTCGAAAATAAATGCTTATAACAGAATAATTGAAACCACATAAGTACAGGCTATCATAATTCAACTTTGTTTACAAATTCGTAATTACCGATGAATTTTTTTAGTATTCCATGTTACAAAATAACGACAATAGCTCTTATGGCATTGACTTTTTCTTCTTAAAGAATATCTTGAAATAATGCAAATAAAAAAATTATCACGAACATTATGTGAAGCAAAAATAAAAATTACTTAAAATGCAATGCGAATGTTTGTCACTGAAATGAAGAAAAATATAATTCGAAAATATTGCAGGGACTTCTAATTTATCCATTTAGAACAAGTTCATTAGTCAATAATCTTCGAAATATATAATAAATCTATACATTCATTTTATGATTATTTTATATTGATTTTATATAATTTATATTGTAAACTGGAATACTTCAGTTTTTAAGATATTTTTCTCAGACAATATTTCCTAAATCAATAAATCACATTTTATATTTCAATTGCGAATTTATGCAAGGAATACAGCTGCGTTAGATGACTAATTGAACCACTTTACTTGAAAGAAATTTCTTCCATGTGTCGCTTGAAGAAATCATAAACTATGTCTCGTCCATAGAAATTTTCTGCTACATATACAAAGACATCACTTCCATCCTGTTGAGGTATTCCAGAATTCGAATCCATTGCTCGTTTTAGCAACCTAAAAATAAGGTTTATTTAAAACTTGTTTTATCATAATACAAAATGAACATCGATCAAATTAAACTTTTAGTCAATAACTCTTATAAAATTTTATATATCCTCTTCAAACAAGATTTTCATGAAGAATTATGAATTTTTTCCCCTTTCCAAGTCATTGGAAAATGAAACTACATCTTCTTTTTTCACCCTTAGTGTTGTCAATTCGTCTTACCTCATCAGCAATAAATTTATATGCCACATATGAAGTGATTCAATAAAACAAGTTATTAAAACTTTTTTATAAGTACGATTAGGGGAGTGACGTGAGATTCGAATGATGTAAATATACAATAACTGTACCAATTCATGTATCTAGAAGAAAAGTTACTAATGGGAAACACTTCTATCATCTAATTATTAATTTATCGAATTGATTTTAGAAAGCTGGACACGATCGAACTCAAAAACCTATTTTTCATTTCAGTCTGCTAAGTCCTAAATATTTTCAAACTTATTACATCGTCTGAAATTATTATCCTTTTTAAACAAATTTTAAAATGCACTTCCACGTCTTAATTTCTTTATTGAAAAACTAAAAATTATTAAAATAAAAGCAATTAAAACGTGACATTTGTAACACATATACATTAAGCTTTGCTATTCTATTTTCTAATCTTTTCATGCAGATTAAATTCTTTTTTTTTTTTTTTTTTTTTTTTTTTGTAATTCGAACGTTACTTGTTTGAACGTTACTTACTTGAACAAAGTTTGAGCTATTTCAGCCCAAGCTATTACTATGACTTAAAATCATCGATAATTTCCAGTGATACCTATAAAATAAATTCATATTTTCCCCTGATAAATATCTACGATAAATTTATAGGTGATCTTTTAATATTTTACTTAGTTTATCAGATGAAATGCAAGCAAGGAGCATAAGGTTATCAACCACAAACATCTGGGAAACAAATCACTCTCCTGTTAGCTTCAGGGCTAAATGCCCAGTTGCTAGCCACTGACATGAAAGCAAATCCTTCTTTAGTGACTTAAGAGGTCCTTGTTTAACTGCAGCATGGAAGCCTTATAATGGGTTTATTAGGAAAAGAAAAATTCTTCTGCCAGCTAATAGCTAAATCCGGGGTATGAAGTACTAAATTATGGTAATTTCATATTCCAGTCACTGTTGATTCTCATAGTAAATTTAAAAGACATTGAAAAATAATCCTAGTAGACGCAATAGATGAAATGGTCTACAGTAAATCAGACAATAACTTTTTTTTTGGAAAATACTTGTTTGAAAGGTTAAAAAGATAAATCTGACTGGCATTCAGTGGTAGAGGATTTACTAACCCGAAAATAAATTATCAACTGATAAGCACTATAAACTTTGGTTAATTTTTGAGAGCACACTGTAATAGTGTAAGACTATAGCTGGTAAAAAAAGCTGCAAATAGTAGTTTTAAAAGACCACGTTAATTTCTATTATCAAATAAATGCCACTCCTTCATTTTTAATTTGTATAAAAAAATTTCGACTCTAGATTTTGAATTGTGTGTTGTTACTTTCTTTTCAGGTTTCGCTGTATACGGTGGTAAATTTATAAATGACTCTATGGTTTCATTTTAACCATTGTGTATCCACAGGAATTTATTTATCTCTCTACTAAAGCATTCGAGAATAGTTATGGCAGTGCAGGTTAAATAAACGTTTGTGTATATGCAGAGGTTAAAATTAAACCTAAGGTAATAAGAATGCTAAACATCGGAATGAGAATGTGGATTTCCGAATGAGGGAAATGAATAAAGCAAAAATAGAAAAAGTAATGAAAAAGAAAAGGCTCGTCTGATAAAAAGGACCGTTTCCTGTATGAGAACTCGGTACTTTTATATGTTCTAAGGATTTTTTCCCCCCAATTTTTATGCCAATAGATATTATCTATTTCCTCTTTTTACTATACTGTTTATAAATAATGGCTAATAGTCATTATAATTATGAATAAACAAATCTAAGATAATTGAATTATAAATTTAGTAGTGGTGACTGTTTTCCTGTCATTACATTTTATTTGAGGGATCTCACCTAGTGATCCATTTTCTAATGTTCGAAATGCATACTACCAAAATCTGAAGTTTTGATGAACATTCGTTTTTCTCTATAGTTTTCAGTATTGTGACACTTTAATTCGATTAATGAGTTAATATGTTAGACAATAGATGGCCTGATGCTATTACCAATTGCACTTGTATAGTTCTTCTCATCAATATCTTCATTTCTGTAAATTTCTATTAGCAGTTTATTGCATTATGGATTTTTTTAGATCACCATGAAGTATTTATCAATTGTTTTCCAGTAGAAGGGGAATATGCTTCACATATTTGTCGCAGGAGAAAAGAGGAATGGTGTATATATTCCATGGTATCAGCATTATGAAACAGTACCGCTTATCATCAAGGTTTCGTCATGTCTTGATTAGGCACACGTTGTGAGAAACAATGCCACGGTTTTAGATGTGCAGGAGTTCATAGAGCAGAATTATTGGGTCGCCCTACATGAAACTGCTATTGGTATGTTGATAAGCAAAGCACTGATCACCACATAATCCACAAAATACTTGTTTATGTGAAGTTTGTATACAGTGTGTAGACAAGAATCTGGCTCCGTTAGCAACCCAGAAGCGTCTATATGAAACTCATCCCCTTCCTTCTTACGCGCTGCGATGGTATTTCGATGCCACGGGCGATAATTTATAGTTATACTATTCCACGTGAACTGTAACTATAATATTATTATTAAAATTTCTTTGCAGTAACTTAATCTTCTTTTCATTTAGGCACACTTTATAATTATATATTAGAGAAATAAATTATCGAAATTAGATTCAAGTTTCTAAAGAACGAAAAATCAGAAAAATCTCTGCATTCATTTAGCTAATACAACAAATCTTTTTGGAAATAGTTTTGTAGAGCATTTATTACGCAGAAACGCTGAATTTTGCTTATAGTGATAATAATATGTGATATGCTATTTTGCTTTAACAGTATATCAAATGATATCGTTGTAATTAAGTTAGGATCATTGTATTGAGGTTATTTTGATTATGTATGGGAAGTAGTCTGTGATTGTCTAAATCACACACTCATGGGGAATTGAAGAAGTGCTAATATAAGCACACTGATGTCATTTCCCTTTCAATCTTGTCAAGATTTCAGCTCATTATTGCACCAAGCACAATTTCTTATTCGCGCTGTCTATAGATATAGTACCAAAACAATTACAACATCTACTAATGAAAAATGAGAAACTATATCCCCAGTTCCAGCCCCATTTATATTTAAAATATAGCTTTTCATTTTAAAAATCTAACAAGTTCACAAAGACCATAAAAATAACAGATTTCTTACCTTCTAAGCAATCTGGTTTCTCTAGTACAAGCCAAAGACTTCAATAAAGTGTTCTTTTCCGCCTTGAAATTTGTTCCTAAATATCGTTTCCACATCAATTCCCAATCCTCTGTAGGTCCTCGAGCTATCCCAGTGCATAATACTATCTCTCGATCGTCAGCGGATAATCTGTAGAAAGAGAATAACATGTGAACTTATTAAGAAGTAGTCAATTGTATAGTTGGATAGATGTCAGTGTTATCTTGATAAAGGAGGTTCTTGCCGTGTAAATCGTCCCTGCAATCAATTATACAATAAACAAAGATTAAATGGATAAAAAAATACTCACGTCTGATTCCCGGTTGACTCTTGCTTCCATTTCTGGAACATGGACAGAGCTTTCTTAACACAACCAGGATGGTCATAACTGCAACTCCATTTCAAAATATTTTTTCTCAGAAACCTGTGGATTAGAGTTACAAATCTATTGAGAAAGCAAGGGTGAGAAATTCTAAGTTATGGAAAATCATTAACGATTACATTTTGGATTTAACGATTATCATATTCATATCAACCTCTAAAGATCAGGCTGTGGCTATTATTTAAATTCTCCAAATGTTGAATCGATATTCATACACTCATAAGAAAATTCTTTGTATCTCTGAATGGTAGCATAGAATTACAATCAGTGTTAATGCAAGCAGCTGTTAACGAGCTAGACACGAGAACATCACCAATGAATTAGGTCATACTTGTTTCTATTCATTTTGAGACTAGAAAAATATTTTCGTCGAATGACTTTTTTTTTTTTTTTTTTTTTGAAATATGCGTTTTGTAATATATGGTGCATAAAGGATATAATGTTGATTAGTATCAATTAAAATTTAATTTTGTTCAAATATGTAAATTATATTTAAATATAGTTCGGTTATATTCAATATAACGAATTTTATATTTTAACTCGATTTAAAGACATAACTGTCGCTATATTATCAAAATAATTTATCTTCGACCTCAGATATTACTGACAGAGCTCCATTATCTCTCTGATTTTAGAAGGATAGCTATTTATGAAAGGTTGCATGGAACTGAAACAAATATAAATGTTAAAACCGATCAATGTAATCAGTTTGGGTACACAGAGTAAAAATACTTGTACATCATGTTCCCATTCCCATATCATAAACATAAAATGAATTGTCATATAAACCCATTAAAGGCCATTTTATAAATATTTTTCTTGATAAAAGAAAACGAAATGATTTATTCTTTTCTTTTTAAATTAACAACCCCGATTTGAAGCAACAAACAGTATTTCGAAATTTACATCTTAATTTTATTCGATGATCAATATACGAAAACTTTACATTCATTCAATGAACAGCCAAATATACGTGATGGCATTTTACTCATAACAGTAGATTTGATATTCACTAGTTATGTTTATTATTATTGAAGTATTTTGTGAGGAGTCAAAAAGGAGTATATATATATATATATATATAACAAATTCTATTCCCATTAGATTACACATCGTTTCTAGTTCCTTTCAATTCAGATACATTATCAGCCCGTTTTAAAGCAACACCAGGACTACTCTGGGACGGACCTAGTAATTTTGAACAACCGTCAGATTACGAAGACGGCGCCTGAGCTGTAGTCCCCCTCTTCAAACTTCCACACTACACCAGCGGGAGGACGTTTGGCCTCGAATTATTTAGCGTGCACCAGATTCGCTTACATGATGGTTTTCGGTGGAATCGGACCTCGTACCTGAAAGAGACCGGTTCCCAAACCGGGACCTTATCATCTGAACAGTGCGGTCCCACGGGTCGTTTCATAACGTTAGCAAAATAAAATAAATCATATCACTTTGAGACACATTCATGATAGATAGTATAAATTACAGTATCCATTAATCTTCCATTAATTTCTTTCAATTATGATAATGTAGAACGGAAAACATAGCAGAAATATTAGGAAATATTTTTAATGGTTGATAAATACTAAGAAATAGATAGAAATTATAGTTTTTTGAAAGCAATCATGGCATAAATCAACAGTTTGTAAACTCTTACTCAGCGATCTGTTTTCCTGACTAAGCTAAAGTTTTCAAATCATTTCTTTATGTTAAAGATACATATAATAAAAAAAGGATATATATTTAAAAAAATTTATTTACAATTCAGATAGTAATATCTCTATTAGTTAACTTCCGTATAAGGACGAAAAATATTTTCTAGAGAAACGGAAAATTCACTATCCGAGTTTTAAAAATAATTTAAAATAAAAGTTAATTTAATAAATTTTCCGATTGAGTTTGGCGAAACACATTAAGAAATAAAAAGCACTTTCTTTTATCCACACAAATTCGAAGTAATAATTATGTGAGAAGAAAATAAATTATAGCAAAAATATTAAATAATTTATTGAGTCAGTTTATATTTTTAAATACAGTTAATTATTTTGAAATTTTACATCAATGTATTAACAACAGTTTCGTGCTAATTTGAGTTGCTTAAAAATTTTATATTATCCATTAACCTAAATGTTATTGAATAATAATTTGTTAATGATAATCTTCGTTAGTTACTTTTGTTTAACCGCTCGAAATCTTTCAGGTGTAAAGATACTGAGTTCAAAAAGAAGTTTTATTCTAAAATGCCACCAGAAATTTACTGAAAAAATTCTCTTTTTCTTCATTTTCTGCCTTAAGGAAACAATTCATAGTTGAATCTCAATAGCCAATTATTAGTTTTGGAAATTTCTATTTACTAATGATACATTTTGAAAGTTGTAGTGAATTATGAAATTACAGAAAGAGTAATAAATGATATTCTCACTAAAATATAAAAGCTAACAAAAACAATTCTTGTGAGCCGTTTATATGTTTTCAAAAATACTAAATTTTGACTGTAAAATAAAGTAAATATCCTCACTTTGCTTCTTAAAACATGTCATATTGAAAAGCAGTTAATCCAGCAAACCACGGCATGTCCTTTAACATGCCTAGAATCGCTAATATGATTCCAGAAGAACCGAACTTCCACTTACAGAAAAGGTAAATGTTTCAACAAATGGTAAAAGAAAAAAAAGAAAAGAAAGAAAAAAAAAAACGGGGATAGAAAAAATATGAAGAAAAAAAATTAACTTCTGTAACTTAAATGTTACTTATAGTTTTATTATGAATTTTATAAAAAAAAATGTAATAAATTTATTCTTACATTGTCGTAATATCTTCTTTATCCACTTCTGAAGACCACCCTATGGTTTCGTACAGAGGAGTCATAACTGCAAGTAAGTATTCCTAAAGAAAAACACTGTTTTTGTTATTAAGTTCTGTACTTGAAGGAAGGTAGGACTTTCATGCATTTTATACATATTCAAATTAAAAGAAAATGTAAATCTCAAAGTTATATGCATTAAAAGTTTTTAATTCCGTATTATTAGGAATTCTGAAGGTGGGTGAAGAAGAACGTGATTTTTTCTTAAAGATTCGAAATACTATTTAAATAAATGTTTTCCCTTGTATAAGTATCTCAAATTTATATCCAATCTTTTTTCTTTTTCTTCAATAACAAAAATTTCTTAATAAAATGACAAACTTATAATTAATACTGATGTGAAATTTTTAATTCTTATCTTGTTTGAAATTTTTAAAAATTGTAGAATTTTTTTTTATCCTTATGATTCATTGCAGGCTATATAGGCTTTCACTTAAACTCCAGATGAATTCAATGCCTAATAATAAGTACATATGTTAAGGCATTAAAAACATAGAATTCTACACTTCTCGACATTTGAAAATCTAGTAACAGCCTTTTCTGCTTTATCTAATGATAACTACATAAAATTTTGGAATCTATGGGTTTATATCAAAATGGATTCGTTTCATTCTCATTTGATGTACACAAAATAACCCACGCCAATTTCATATTAGAATTCTTTCGTTATTTTTCATGCAAGAAAAAAACGTGAAAAATGGCTAAAAAATATTTAGTTGCGTTTGCTTGGTACTAAAATAATTTGTATGTTACCTCAATAAGGTTGCAAGCACATAGGTGTGCCATATTACAGTGACATCACTGACTCATCTGCTAAGGCGAAAAAGGAAAGAAAATTATAAAGTATAATAAAAACTTGAATAAAATGTATATTAAAACTATTCCTAAAAGTTTTTCAGAATATTAAATAATAAAGAATGCATAAAAATAAAACTTTTTGCGGAAGTCAAAATGATCAAAGAATACTTCCTTTAAAATTTAATATCATGATATCTGATATATTAATTTTAATTATGATAAATCAAATATTTAATATATTAGATTTAATATATATAAGATATAATATATGAGACTTGATTTATTATTAAATTATATATTTTAACATATAATTTAATAATGTACTGACACAAAATAACAGATAATGGAGAAAAAAATTCTTTTTAAATTTATTCATGCTTTGCTTCCTTTTTTCGGTCGAAAAAAAAGAAAAAGAAATGGCTAAAACGAAACGTAATTTGGATAAAAATCTTATGTTTCGAATAAAATGCACATAAAAATCATATCAAAAGAGTTCTTGAAGAACTCTTTTAATATGATTTTTGAATTCTCGAAGAACCTGGAGCAATAAAAACATTTTTATTACCATGAAATCTCAAGATCAGAGAGCACTTTTTTCATAATTTAAAATATCGCTACGGACCATTAGCATCCTTAATACGTCCTCCTTCCAAGTATCAAAGAATTATCAATATAAAACCTTACTCATCCATAGACCCACGTGAATCCGAAATAGGAGAAATAAAGAACACATCGAAACTCATGAAAATGAATAAAATGCAGATAAAAGTTATGCAAGATCAAGCAGGTCAAGAGTCTGAAATAATGAGAAAAATGTCAAAAATATCTCGTCCACGTGGAGTCAAAATAGAATGGTCGAAAAACACTACAATTATAGTTCTACGCTCAACAACTCGAAGCCAACGAACGAGATTCTTCTATCAATTCAGATAAAAAAAGAAGAAGAAGATAAAAAAAACTACTTCACTTAAGATTCCTTATTAATAAGCACGCTTACCTTAAATTCGTCATGCCCTGGGGTCTTGGCTAACATAATGTCAAGATATTTGAAAGCCGTAAAAGCTGCCTGCCATGGGAGGTACTCCTCTTCGAAGAAAAGATATTTGGTCATGTTCAAGGCTAAGGCATATTCGGCTTCATCAGATCTGTGTGGAAGTGGATAAAAAATCATCTTTTTAAATTACAATTCAGTGCAAATACGAGCTGCGTAAACCTGCTCTAAGTAGGATATACGAATATACGAATCACTATCATTTTTGTCCTTATTTATTTTGAATAATTTGATAACTGATTAGTATAATTATCTTTTTAAACTACGCTTCAGTGCAAATATGAACTACACACAGAGTAGGGATGTGCTTTTATTAGAATCACTATCGTTGTTACCCGTTTTTATTAATTCTATGATATCTAATAATTAATTCGAAAAAATTATATACCTTTTAAGTTTTTGATTTAAAGAGTAAATGGTTTTTAATAATAAAATGTTAACTAATCACTTAATATTTTGTTTTAATCAATTTCAAAATAAGTTTTAGAACTACTTTTTCAGTATATTTTCGCTACAATGTATTTTTTATTAATATTCTCACTTATGATAGTTAATTTTTACCAGAAAAAAAAAACAAATTTGCTGCAGTACATGGTTGAAATACAACATGTTTAACGAGTTCCGTAATGCTTAATAGAAATAGGATTTTTTCATAAGGAAAATTTCTTGAATTGTGAATTTAGTCTATAATGTTCATTTAATCTCGTTGCATAAAAAATATCTGTCATTCAGAAGGAAAATATAAAGTAAAATCAGAAAACAAAATCTGCAATATTTACTGAATTATTTTGTTGGAGTTTTTTTTTTTTTTTTTTTTTAAATTTCAGAGCGTAATAATTTACTTGGTCAGTTATCAAAGCTTTGCAATCGCTGAAATTTTTTTTTTTATTGAATTCACCTTAATATTTCCGCAATCATTAATTTCGGCTGGAGAAAAATTTACCTAAAATTAGTTTTAGAAAAGATATATATATTGAAGACTATTTAGCCCTCTATATCCTTCGGCAAGGTTACATTTTTAGTATATTTGTATGTATTTTTAATGTATTTGTATGTGCATAGTGCATTTTTTTAATCGTGGATATTTTCCATATTTAGAATGAAAACAGACAAATAATTTCTAAAAGTTAAAAGTATTTTTCTTCTGTTCATAAGCTAAAAATGTCTAATAAAACAGAACTAATTTGAAGTAAAAAGACTGAAAAGATTGAACAGAGGAGATGCGAAACAATCGAACAATCATAAAAGTAGTCGGAAATCATTTACCCGAGGAAATTATGAGCTGTATTGAAAATAACACATTTCCAACTCGTATAAAAACTGCGTTAAGATTCTAGAAAATTATTTAAAGCAGTAATGCTTAAAAATCTATAATTCTTTTCATAGAATTAACTAAATTATTCCTCAGTCGTTTCAAAATACAAATTATTCAGAAAAATATATTGTCAAAATAAAAATAGAAATACCAAACATAATGAGTTATTTAAGTGGATTTTTGAGCGTTCAATGGCAATTTAAAAGATAACCTAAAAAATTTAAATACTTATATGAAGCTTTTTTTATTATTATTATTTTCCCCTTAAAAAGATTAAAACCAAAATGTGATTAAATTTTATTTTTCTCCATGAAAATTATAATTGTGATTTTTTAAAAGATATTCCAAACATCAGTCTGAGTTTTGTAAATGAAATAAGTCAGTCTGCCAGTGTCCTGGCCTGGAGAGTAGAGAGTCTTTCCCGTGATCTGATTTCGAATCTTGGTTTGGGCAGGGTTGTTCTTCTTCTCCCTGTGTTCTGTGTGTGAAAGTACCCCCCTATAAATGGGGTTGTGCAAGCAAGTGTGTGAGTGGTACTAAGGGCTAACCCTTAGTACCTGCTGCACCCTCTTTCCGTTGTAACGCAAACACATCATCATCAATAAATCAGTTATTATTGTTTCGCCTTTATGCGTTTATTTTACAAAAAAAAAAAAAAAAAAAAAAAAAAAAAAATACTGAAAATTATATATAGGAGGATATTATAACACAGTAAACTGAATATATTATGCACAAAAGATTTCTTATTTGCAAATAACATAAAATTATACACTATCTTACCTCGCTAAATTAAGAATGTCACTTAAAATTTGAGCTCTGTTTATGACATGTATAACCTACAGAGAAAAAAAGTCGAAATTATTTTATCATCATTAAAACTAATACTTTGAAATGTTGTAAAATTGTATTAAAATATTTTTAGTACCGTGTGATTTGTCAAAAGTTGTTCCAGAATTAAATTCCAGTTATCAGCGTCATAATTAACTCTGTAGTATCCAGCTTGCTGAATGTTCGCAATAAACCAGATGCTTTCATCGGGAGGCCCTTTTATTATATCTAAATAAAACGATAAGTATAAAGAAATTGAAAAGAAAATAACACTTGTTACTAAAAAAGTGTATAAGAATTCTCCCCAATTGATAACAATGACCATTACAAGGGCTTTAATTCTTGGACAGTCATTATCATAGTGGGATAGCAATTGCATTTAGACCATGATTCTCAAACTATGATTCTCGGAAATTTTCATGACAAATTTTTCCTTCTACTTTAATAAGATTAATAAATAAAAATAATTAGAAAATAATTTTGATTTCAGCCATTTTGATCAAATTATGTTTATTAAGCATTTTAAATAATATATTTTTATATTTAAAATCAACTGAGACTTCTTTTTTTATTGTTATTTTTTTATCTGAGGTTCGCGAAATTTAATCTGGCTTGATAACGCTTCGCAAAAACTTCATATAGAGAAAGCTTACGAAGAAGAAAGAAGTTTGATTTATATAGAACAAGCTTTTGTTGTTGTTGTAAGAATCAAAATAATTGTTTGATAAGCCGATTTTTGTTTAATTATATTTATTTTTATTTACTTTCTGATTTTAAGTTCGTGAAAAATGGATTGTTAGAAGAAAAGGCTCTGATATAGTGTACACCCATGTTGTTATGCAGAAAATCCTGAAAGAATGCTGCATAAAAATATCTTTTTGTCCCATTTATAATTGACGCGTCGTAAGAACTTTGATTTATACAAAAGTAAGCTTAAGAAAAAGAAAGAAATTTGATTTATATAAAATAAACTTTTGATATTGCTCTTATTTTTATTTATTTTCTGATTTTAGGCTCGTGAAAATGGATCGATAGAAGAAAAAGCTCTGATTTAGAAGTGCACTCTCGTTGGTAAGCAGAAATTTCTAAAATACTCGTAATGTTGGAGAAATATATCTTTTTGATTCATTTACATTTAATTGAAGTCACTAATCTTTAATCACTCCATTTTCTAGACTCTAAATTAGAAAATATAGTTTCTAATTTCGGCAGCGCGATTTATTTATTTTAATTTATTTATTGCCTGAAAAAAAGTTCACGAAAAGAAAAAGGTTAGGATGCTCTGATATAGAGTAAACCTAATTGTGGCAGATTTGCACCTGCTCAAGCTAGAAATATCATGTGCTTCATATTTTCATTCTATTTTTTAGCTATGCTTACAAACGCAATACAATGATATGCTAACTTGGTATGCTAAAAGTGCAATGCTAAATGCAATGCTTACAAAATAGATTAAATGTTAAAACTGTCACTTTTTGTTTTAACTTTTTCTCTTTTATTTCCAAACATTTTTGAATGCCTCTCAATTTGCTAAAATAAAAGTGATTGAACTTCGAAAATTTTTGCTTCCAATCTATTCACAAAAATAATATTTCAATGCCTGCATTGATTCTCTGGGTCATTCAGACCATTTTATGTAGATTTATTTAAAATAGTACCATGTAAGGCAATTCTTAATCATTTGTTACATAGAACTTCAAATAATACTCTGTATCGCACTGTGTTGTAGGCTCGTTCGTAACTATTATTCGCTAGTGGCTACGATTAATAACATACATTTATTAAAGATTATGTGAGAAAGATTCTGGGAAACCAGTCCGCCTGGTTTATCGTGGGTTTACTTTCTGATGTTGCCCACCACTCGTGGTTCCAGTAGCATAAATTTTCGTTTAGTGATTACTGTCTGATATCATATCTGAGATGGAAAGAAAATGCTCTATGCGTTTGAAGCAAATTTTTGAAGCATAACCGTGAAAATAACAATACCTCAAATTAAAAATAAAAGAATTTTTTCTAGAAAATTTAGGAAATCAAAACTTTAAGAATTAGTATTAAAGTACGAAATTAGACATTCTTACCGATTCTTTTACTATCTAATGCATTTCCTCTGTGTTTACAAATAAATTATAGATCTGTTGAGACTGAAGCTATCTTTAAATCACATAGAATGTTCTTATTGTCGCTAGCAACTAAAGTTATCTTTTTGCATCAAAATTTATTTTCCTTTTTTTTATCAAAAGAAAGGTATTAAAATGTTTGATTTATTTAAATTTAAAAGATGTATATATTTTTAAGCCTACGTAACGTTATTTGGTATGAACTAATTTTATTAAACTTAAATATAATAAACTTCTGTTTGCACTCATTTCTTATTCATCAGAGTTTTTTTAGGAAAAGAAAGGTGTAGCAATGTTTAAATATATTTAAAAATGTGTAGTTTTTGCTTTTAATTTCACGCAATGCTGTTTCAAATTCACTATTTTTGCCAGACTAAAAGATTTCTTATTTTCAGTTTTTGCCCTTCAAATTATTATATTCAAATCAAATTTATTTATTGAAAAAACTTTAAATGCGATTACATTATTTTTACTCAAAGAAATATGATACAATATTTAAAAATTAAATATAGTTATCAATAAAGTATTCACCTGATTTATTAGTCAACCAAAAATCTGTCTTAGTGGACCAGTAGAGTTCTGAGCCATGAGTAAATGTCACGGGTATAGACCAAACTCTGAAATGAACATTTAAAAAAATTCAATTTGCGTTGTATTTATCATCGGTTATATTTAAAAATTAATTTTGATTCACAGGAGTATTTTTTATTAATTAAATACATTTAATACTATTTTAACCATGTTTAGGATTAGCATCTTACCTTTCATCCTCTGTTTCTGTAGATTCTTCTATATCGTCTAAATAAATTGTGAAAGGCTTCTGTGTAAGTAATACTGTTCTGTTTTCATAATCTCTCTCAAACTTTACCACTGGATAACCAGATTGTTGTGTCCAAGTCGTCATGACCTGCTTAATTCCTTGTTTATTTCTGTTCCACTAGAAAGAGAATATGTAAATTATTTTACCAAAATAATTTACAAAATTTATTTTCATTAATATAGTTAGCCCATGTCAGAAAGCAAATGAAAGCAGTTGTTATAAATATGAGCAACTTCGATGAACGCACGTTTCAGTTATTTGAAATTTCCCGCCGAATACATAAATATATTTATCAGTTTATGGCATAACTAGACGGTATGGAAACTTCAGGATATGTTAAGGGAGAAAAAATAAGACCCATCTTTCAATCATTGAAGATAGGACAATAATAGTTATAAATTTAAAGAAAACTTAGGTCAGGATCAAAAAAGATTTGCGTCCTCCAGCATTTTGCTAGTACTACTCCTATATATATTTTTTACACTGTCTCGTTCGCTAGTTTTAAAGGTGCTCTTCCCTCTAAAAGATTAAAATGTCCCCTCTGTTATAACAATAGTTTATAGATGTTTGATTATAGTTTATAGCAACAAGTAAAAAAATAAAAATTTTCAAGGACAATACAGGGTAAGTACAAATGACGGACCCAATTTTTAAAAACAATCATATTTTCGAAGTGATAGCACATATTACAATAAGTTATACATGAAGTTAAAGATAAATATATTAAAAACTATAAAATAGTTTTTTTTTAATTTTAAATGTTCGATGTGTGACCCTCTTGTTACACTAAATAACCCCAATCTGTAATCCATTTCGTTCCAAACATTTTGTAACATCACTCTATCAGTGGTTTTGAATGCTGCACAAATGTGTATTTTAATTTATTGTAGTGTTTTTGGCATTTGCGATACATAAACGATGTCTTGTATCAGAGATTTCTTTGTGAGGTTATGTCAAAAATAACAGACAAAATGAAATGCTACAAAATGTTTGGAAAGAATTGGATTACAGAATATGTACAGATGTGTAATAAGAGGGTCACAAATCTGGCATTTGTAACAGAAAAAAATGGTATTTTTCTCTTAAAATCCATATGTCACTTATTGTAATATGTGCAGTAGTTTCGAAAATAGGAATTTTTTAAAATCGGGTTCATCATTTGTAATCCCGTTAATGTCCAAACTATTAGTGATGCTTCATTTATTAACATGAACCCTCGCCAATGAAAAACCTGATGCTTTTGGTCTAAATGTATAACAGAATCTTGAGTATAGCGAGAGCAATTTTTAAAAAAATTGTAAAATAAAAATTCTTTAAATCATAAGAAAAATAATAATGAAAGAAATAAAAGAAGGCTAGCATAGATTACTTATAAAAACAAAAATGCGTCAATACTGTATGCAATTTATGCAATTCTAATGCTTTGCGAAGTAAATCCAAACTCACAGGATATATTTTAACTGTCGGAGAATATGTAAGGTATTGGTTTCATACAGTTAGATTAGCACCTCATTTTTTAATTGCACGAGGTTTTTTTAGAAACAAAAGGATCTATACTTATTCATATGATGAGTATGACAATCATTTTTCATGTTTATAATGTAAAGGTCTCCATCCACGACAAATTTAACGTGCCTTATATCTGTACACATGGTGGATATTCACAGGAGTTGAGTCTAGAATATACTGGAACAAAAGCTTTACCATTTCCAACGCATGTTATTTAAACTATAGGAAATCGATTTATAAAAATAAAAATAAAAATTATTATCTACTTTTCTGAACCAACTGCAAAAGTGGAGCAACAAAATTTGGATAAAAATTTTAAAAGTTCATTTCGTGCATTGTAATTCATAAAGTATAATGGGCATTTCGATTTACAAAGGATTTTTAACAGTTACATATCATTTAAAACACTTAAATAAGTTTCTGCGCATTTCGAACAGGCTTCTTGACGTCATAACTCAGAATCTGCCACTTCCTGGTCTTAGGGTATTTCCGTGATTTGGATGTCCTGGGTTCGATTCCTGGTTGTTATGCCCCCTACGTTCTATCTGTGAGGTCTGTGAAAGAGCACCTATGTAAAAAGGGGTTGTGCAAGTGAGTGTGTGAGTGTCATCTTCATCTGAGCGAGAATTCAGATTTTTACCTTGGGATGCTCAGGAGTCTTTACCGCAGAAACTACTGCACCCCTTTTCCTTAATAATGTGGACACGAAATCATCAACTTAGAAACTATTCTTTGCAGCTTCGTTTCTTTCATTTATAAACCAACAAAGCCATTTATAATGACATCGAATGAGTTAAATATGTTTACCTTCGGCATGTTATATCATGCATATTCTTAAAATAATATTATCAACAGCAGAATTCAGCATCTATATCTGTCTGATGTTCAATATTATATCCGTTGTATTGGTTAAATTAAATATATTTCCGATGTTTAAAAACCATTTTAAAACCTCCCACAGATTACTTTGGTCTGTTGAAAAGAATTCTATCTACCACGGACCCTCAAATACTGATGGATTCTAGAAAGTCGTAGAAGAAAATGAAAATCGATACACCTGGAAATTTTGTGAAAAGTCCTTCTTTCATAGAAATCCTTACTCCTATTTATAGTCCAGATAAAAGGGTATCAGATAGAAAATTTGAAAAAATAATCTTTATATTTTAAACATCCATTTATTGATTCTGAGGAGGCCGCGGTAGCCTGGTTGGTAGAGCGTCAGTCTCGAAACCGAAAGGTCGCAGGTTCTGTCCCCGTCTCGGCCAAAGACCGCCGTGTTGGCTAATGGCAGTTGGGGCACTTTAAATATGTCGAGACTGCAAAGTCCTCCAAGTTCCCATAACAAAACGATACCTCTGGGGGTACTGAATCATGGATGAGTCAGTCTCTGATTTGGATCTAAATTCTGACTTGTGGATGGATGTATGAATGAGTTCGACCGCCCCCTAAAAAGGGTTGTGTCGTGTGTGTGAGCAACAAGTCAGACTTCTGCCCTCTGGGTGCTGAGGGGTCTTTACCCTCAGAAGCTACTGCACCCCCTTTCCGTGAAAACACGGACACGACAAAAAAATTGATTCTGAGATCGCTCTAAAATTGTGTAAACACCTTCTATAACCTCAACAAGTATATCAGCACCTTGTTGAGCGCAATCCATAGAATATTCTCTAATCAAAAGTAAAGGTGGGTTGGCATGTTATGAAGGGATGTCTGCATTATTCTGATTACCGGGTGTAAATATTTGATAAGATCGGATATATAAAGTATTCACAGTTTTTTTTTAATTTTAAAATAGCAGAAAAAAATATCGTTCAATACTTACCAAATTTAAGTTTTGCCATAAATCGAATTCTGTGGCACTTTTGTGGGAATATCTCCATAAATAATTCTGAAATAAATAAATACAGAAATTAACATGTGAAGTCAATTTTTAGATACGGTGTCAAATACGATTGTTAACATTCACCGCGACATGAAATGTTCACATTTCCGTTCTTGATCAATGAGACTAACACAAAAGCTTGAAATGAATTAATTCTCAGAATCCTTTTTCATTTAATTTCGACCAAGATTAATGATAAATAAATTTTTATATGTGCAGTATAATAAAATTTTTATATGTCTGATATAATAAAAAGTTTATATGTTTATATAATAATATTTCCAATGAAGCTCTTCATTAAGTTAATCCAACTCGTCATAAATCAAAGTAACTTAATTTTTTAGTCGTTTTCGAAAATGTACAAAAAAAAAATACTTTTCCAATTTATCAGCAATTTTTTGTTTAACTCTTTT
Source organism: Argiope trifasciata (assembly GCA_026543055.1). Lineage (NCBI taxonomy): Eukaryota > Metazoa > Arthropoda > Arachnida > Araneae > Araneidae > Argiope > Argiope trifasciata. The sequence goes on from JAPMOQ010009429.1 coordinate 2,749,216, forward strand.
TATAATTTTACTGGAGATATTTGTAAATAAATCCAATTAATTAAAGAAACTTTTACTTAAAACTGCTTAAATCATCCATTTTTTTAAAGAATGAAAAACGATGAAGATCACATATGGTACCTCATCCAACATAAACGTTGTTTACAAAGAACACTTTTTTTTTGCGATGCACTTAAATGAGTACTTATTATTTCTTAAATTAATATAAAACAATCAGAGATAAAAGAGAGGAACTAAGTATTTTTAAAATTTTGTCTTTTATTCTTTTGGATTCTGTTTATATACACTTTATCTTTGCTCTCTAATAAGATTCAATAAGAAAAAAAAATGCTCTAAATTATTCAATAACGATAAATAAGTTCAGCAAAAAAAGTGTTATTACATATAGCTAAAAGCTAAACGTGATACTACACATAAATGTACTGTACCGAATTGCATATAATTTACTTTTCTCACATATTTTCGAAGTAATTGCTCTTCGTTTCTTTGAAAATGTACCATCAGTAAATCAGAATTCTAGACATATGTTTGGGATATTTTTTTCTGTCGATCAAGCCCATTCATTCTATTAATAAATAAGTATTGTATCATTTTCGATGTTGCACAATATTCTGAACACTCTACAATATTGTAGCAGAACTGTTTAGAATCTTGTGCTTTTAAGGTAGTTCAGTGCAAATAATATTCCTTTTCGGGACATTGATATTCTGAATACTCTATAATATCGTAGTAATACTGTATAGTATCTTGAGTTTTTAGGCAGTTGAGTGCAAATATTTTCCCTATTTCCGATGAGAATTTCCTTGTATACGAGCGGAGGAAGGAATTTCATGAACTCACTGGCAGCATTACATAATTTCAACACTGACAGAAATCGCCGACACAGAAACAGTTATAAGTATCCACAAAATGCATCTCAAAATAATATGAACTTGCAGTGCTTAGGTGCATCTGTCTGCAAATTAATGATGCAATATTGTCAATCTCTTACTCAGATAGTGCGTACAATTAATATTTCGAACGGTATTCATTGATGAAGCTGATTAAATAGTAAGTTTCCACACTGTACATCCCAACATTAGATCATGTTGAGTCTCATCATTATTAATAATTAGTTATAGTATTTATTAATAATCAAAATAATTAAATGAATCAAATCATAACTAATAAAAATTAGTGTCATCCAAGGATTTGTAAAATAGATTTTGTCTTACCTTTAATCCTATTCTAAAACTTTCTTCCCCAATAAAATGCTGTAGCATTCTTACAATGGCTCCTCCCTAAAAATGCAAAACAGTTTTTCTATCATTAAAAATAAGTATTAAAAATAATTTTGTTTCCGTAATTTAATATTTAGTTCTTACAAAATTTCTTTTTTTTTTCTACAATCTAGTACCTTAAGATAAGAAATCTCATCGAAAGATGCAAGCACTTCATCAGGGTGGACAGGCGATCCCATGGCTCGAGTAGATGACATGCTATCAGTCTCCATAACCTCATAAATTGTAGCAATGAAAACGTGCATCTAAAAAATTTTAATGGAAATGGGGTTGAAGTATACATTAATGATATGCATTCAATTGCTCATTTTAAAGCATTTTATTGAAAATGATATTGGTTAGATATAAGATCCTGGTAATGTCATTTGGTTTATTATGAATAGCCAAATCAATGAATCAAATATTCCTAATAAAGAGAGATTATAACCACTTATATTGAGCAAGATAACAATGGAACACTTAGTTGTCATGTTAGATCAAAGTCTTATTTAATTCCTATGAGGTATAAGTTGATTTCTTTTAAACTTTTAGGGGAAAGTGACCCACATCTGTATTTTGCTTATAAATGCACACCGATTTTCTAATTTTTGAAGAATACTGACTAAGAGCACGAACAGAACCTTCAGACCATACACTTTTCGATTCACGTTCCTCAGTCATGCCCCCGCTAGGGGGCTATTAATAAAATTACACCAATTATATCTGACAGTTTGTTTTAAAGATTCTATTCTATTCCACTATTGGGCTATTAATAAAATTATACCAATTATATCTGATGGTTTATTTTAAAGAGAAAAAGATACCACAGAGAAATACAACATTTTCAGAATAAAAGTATTCTTTCTAGGCAGTATTTAATATAAATAAAGAAATCATTATATTTCTTAAAAATATATCTTTATACAACTTTATTTCTTTAATACTGAAATTGAAATTCAAATATGATAATTTACTCTCTTTAGTTCCAAATTTTTAAGACTACAAACAGATTTCGGGATTCGAATATATTAAATAATCCATTGTAATTACTACTTCACAACTATTCTAATATAAAAAAGTGTCCATTAGTTCCGAAAAAGAAAATTCATTTTCTCTCCAAAAAATGCTACTGAAGTTAAATTCAATCGTTTTATAGTGACACCATTTTGTAACAATTGATGAGATATTGAATTACAATAGTTGCTTTTTGTCGTTTACTTTTCCAATCAATTTTCTTTCTTTATATCAGAATTGGAAAAAAAAATTATATGCAAGATAATATAAATTTATTTCCTTAAGATAAAAGATTATATATATATATATATATATATATATATATATATATATATATAT
>JAPMOQ010009429.1:2752227-2763406 GCA_026543055.1 Argiope trifasciata
GGGGGGGGCACCAGCTCAGGCGTCGTCCTAGTCATCTGACCATGGTTCAAAATTAAAAGGTCCTTCATAAAATAGCACTAGTATTGCTTTAAAACGGGGCGTTAATACAACTAAACAAAACTACTAATTTTCTTTTTCGAATTTTTATTTCTGAACGCCTACAGTGTGCAATAAACACCAGTTTATACCTCCGTATATTCCACGTCCATTGATTATTAGAAAAGTCAAAATCAAACATGTACTTTATATTTATCTCCATTAAATAAACCTGAGATATACTAATTTGATATGCACTAATTAACGGTGTCATAAAATAGATTTGTAAGCACTAATCATTTGAAATGTCTTCATATGACTTATTATATCTTGTTCAGATTTTAAAAACTTATTGAATATTCTGAAAACTTTAAGTATTATTGTTACATAAAAAATGTTTCATCAAAATTTTTTTCAGAATATTTGGAAAATAAAAAATAAAATAGGTGCTTGTTTTGAAAATCTTCTTTAACGATGAAATATTATTTTGATTGTAAAGCATTCACCAAACGGAAATTAAAATTAGTTCTAAAAACACTTGATGAAGCATTTAGGGTTTTTTTTTTTTTTTACCTTCATAATTTAGTTTTTGATGAGTTATTTTGACTTTTTTTTACTGTAAAGAATTGCAAATTAGGAAAATAGATCAATACATCATTATATTCTAAATAGTAGTCAGATGGCAAGGTTGATATCTGAGCTTCCAATCAACTGTCTAAATTTTCACACCAAGCGTTTAATCGTGACGTATTTAACTGTATAGTGTAATTCAAAATGAATATAGCGATTACAAACGACAATAACTGTTTAATAAAAAGGATTTATCGATAAGATTAACATTTAATATAGACCGAACAACTTCAAAATTTTGTATACATGCATAATGGATGTTCTATGTGACTTCCTTTGGTCACACGGACAGTATCTAGGAGCTAGTCTATTTCACGCCATAAATTCTGAAACGTATCTACTGTCACCGACGTAAGCGCATTACAAATGCATACTTAGAGTTCTACTGTTTTAGGTATGGGAAATTTTGAAATTCAGTCTACATTATTATATTACACTTATCGATAAATTCTTATTCTTTAAATAGTTACAGCTGTTTATGATCGGTATATTACAAACTATATTCCTATATTATTGTGGGTTTTGAATTACCCTGTATATTAGATCCACACACATGCTATACCTTTGAAAGAGTTGGATATCGGGACTTCACCCTCTAATTCCGATACCAAAACAAAGAAAACTGGCCACCATGCATATAATCAAACAACGATACACCACTGACTTACAAGTTAAAATCCTATTGGCAGGTTATCTTAATATAACTTTGTTAATAAACATTTTAAATCTTTTCCTTTTATTCTGTTACTATTAGATAGGCATCATCAAAGCATCCACTCTTTTACAGTTTCATTGATAAGCTCCACTTAACCATTCATTTTATCACAATTTTTAATGTAATCAATTTTAAATATATAAAATTATGGAAATGAATTCAATTATTACTTACAATATTCCATTGAGGCTGCAATCGATCAACAGCGATATATTCATAATAAGTAGCAAAGCCTTCATTCAACCAGATATTATCCCACCACGAGGCTGTCACCAGATTACCAAACCACTACAAATGGGGGGAAAATGTAATACCAACCTTTACTACTCACTATTTAAATTAATAATTTTTCATAAGTTTAATTAAATAAAAAAAAAGAATGATGAAAATGATTTTTCACATAAATGACCAGTATTTTGTTTTTAAGAAGCATAAATATGTTGCGAAAAAGTAGGGAAGGAAAAATGAGAAGGCATACCAGAAGCAAGGAAACAGACTTTGAGATTAGCGATCACCAATCTAGGTCACAAAGAGCATTAATATTAAAATATGATGAAGAACAATGCATGCTTGCTTCAGATGAATCATGGATTCCTCATGAATTTTGTTATTCATGAGGAATCCATGTTATTGTTGTTATGTATTTCATACCAACAACGTATGGTATACGTGTATATTTCATGTATTTGTAGCGCCAGTTGAACGTATCCTAGTTGGAGCTGAAACTTTTTAGAAAGTGCATTATTCATTGCATCTTAGTTTATACGCATGCATCGACGTTTTGGACCTGTCCTGTTTTGACCTGTTTTATCCTTTGTCCTGAAGGATTATCGTTTAAAACGATAATTTAAAATTAGTGATTTTGGCTGAAACAATGTGTCGATAAAATGTTCTTTAATGAATCTACCTTATCGTCTTTATTACTTATTATCATAAAAGTAGTACAGCCTTTCCAGATAGTGTTTCAGATACTTTCTTCACATAGGATTTAGTTAGCTTCATCATAATAAACGACATGAGTCTTTTCAGATTAGAGAAATAAGTGGAAAGCCATGTACAAAGAATAGTTGTACAGAAAAATATATGACGGTTTCTGAGGAATCTTAATTATTAGCACCATTATGAAGATCATTATAGATTTAAATTGTGTCTTTTAATTCTTTCCGAGCAGAAACATTTAATTTTTGGTGCGCAGAAAAAAGTTACCTTAAAAAACTACGTGATTTTTATAAATCATTGTAGCTGAAAACAAAACCAAAAGTTTTTCAATGTTTACCAACATTTTTTCAAATACATGCCTCTCTGGATTATAATTTATTTTATAAGATGTTTTATCGGCAATCTACGCGTATTAGAATAAGTTTTGAGTAGTTTTTATGCCAAAAGAATTGGCAATTACATCTGCTTTTGAGCATTGTTTACGTTTACGAAACGTTTTTAGTACGTGACAAATGAAAACTTTATATGATTTTTTTGAAAAACTTGGATTTCTTAAAAAGTTTCAAGCTTAAAACATGATATCTTATTATTATATTACCTTGAAATTTTGCTTATATATTACCTTTAGCGTGCCAAAAGTAATGAACTAGGAATATGACTTTGAAATGAGTAGCTTTTCTTTTTAAGCCTCCTAATGTAAATATCAATAAAAAATTATGTGAAATTTTCAATGCAGAAATACTTGATTTGCTATATCTTTTCTGAAAATTCCCATATTTCTTAGATTCTAGTTCATTCCTTTCACCATAGTGGTAAGTATGTCGTATATAAAAATGATTGGAATTTTTTTGTTGAGTGTTTTGCTTTTTGTTGCAATTTTCACTATTTTTTTTACCTAAATTGACATATTTTATAGAATCTGAATTGGCATAGAATTTCCTGCTCAATATTGTTCATTATTTGCAATCACCTTGATTCAGAAAATGAACTGAAATAGATAGTTAGAGGAATTTTTCAAAAATGTGCCTCCTTAGGTAGACAGATACTTTAAATACGATATTATAATAAAAAGGAAGGATAAGAATTTAGCTCACACATTTCTGCAACAATAAGCAAACCGAATGCAAAGAATAATGAGATCATATTTTGAGACCCATCAACTCTCAGAAATGGTGAGATACAAAGAAAACAGACGAATTCTTTACCTGCATAAATCACGATTCAGGTAACTAAAAAGGTTCAACGAATGCATTCTTTAGTCGTAAAAAAAGGGAAACCAAGTTAATTATCGCTATCGAACTTAAAAGATAATATTTAAGAAAATAAATGAAAAAATTGCATAATTTTAAGTAACAGTTCTGCTTTATGAACATGACATTACATAAATTAACTCTTAAATTAGCGTAAAGGAAAACAAAATGCTCTCTTGAATCAGTTTAAAAGTAAATTATATATAATCTCTTACTGTGTTGTACCAAAAACATCCACATTTTAAAAAGACCTGATCTAATATATCATTAAAATTAAACAAAATAGATATGAAAATATATCTTTAAATTTCCGTGTAGATGGAAAATCGTTATTTCCAAATGTCTTTACTATATTAATATTATATCATATATCGCTATTTCTCTAAAGGAATATTATATTAAATCAAGCTTTGTTACTTTTATTTCGAAGATATGGAATGTATCATGATTAATAAAAGATTTTTTTAGTTAAAATTTTTTTTCTGGAAATTTCGTTCATCTATGATTAATGTAAAATTTTGCAAACTTGGCTTACAGAGTTTTTAATTAACTGAATTTTATTGAAAGTTTATTGAAATTTCAGGTACGATCGGTTTATGATCTGAGATTCTATAAATCACCTATTACTGGCATTTCAAAAATTATTAATGTGCTTAATCTGTTAGTCTATTTTACTTTGAAAAGAGAAAAATCATAAAAGAACTCGAAATACACAAATGCAAAGTAGAACAAGCACTTGAACGTCAAAGATTAGATTTAGTTCTCTATGTGGTACCTACTTGATGAGCTAGCTCGTGGCCAATCACTAAAGTAACAAATACTTTATTCTCTGTTGAGGATTTTTCTGGATCGTACAACAATGCAGATTCTTCAAATATAATAAGACCCCAGTTTTCCATTGCAGCATGCAAAAATATAGGAACAGCTACAAGATCTAGAAATACAGCAAATTTGTAGAAACTGAAAATTATCATAAACGCTTCACAGAATTATTTTTAAGCTAATTTACCTAATTTAGGCATCGTGAAAGGCACTTCAATGTATTCTTCTAAGTATTTCAGAATAACTGGGGTAATATTATGAGCAAGTTCGCCATATTGAGCCATGTCATTTCGACTCCAGATTTGAATCTAAAAATAAAAAAAATCTTGAAATTAAATATGTATAAAGCCTGTTTATTTATTCCAGTGATTTGTATTGCAAATGGATAATCTTTCAGATATGTAACCAATTTTATCATTTCAGTGATTATTTTCATTATTTTTTTTATTACTGTCGTTGTTGAGGTTCAGTCTTTACGAACAAGTAAAAGAAATATTTCTTGTGATTTTATAAGTCAATTGATGGCTATTTGAACATCCGATGATAATATGTAAGATTTATGAAACAAAAACTGCATTTGAAATATACATAGGAGTAAGAAATTTTTACCGTATTTGTTCTAAAGAATGCCAACAAATTACAGCACTAAGTTGTTATCACTGTTGATAAGGCTGCATGTTAAGTTAAAATGCTTTGTTATCATAGGGAATTATTAAAGTGTTCTTCGCGCATGTGGTAGTCTAGTAATTTAAAATTACGTAAACAACAATCTCCTGAAGATAAATTTAAGTTATTCCCATTAATAGCGTTTTATACAATAAATTCAAACGACTCTCATAAATAGCACTCACCTGATGACAAATTTTAACGACTCCAATACCCCTCCCTTCACCTGATTATAAATTCAAATGATTCCCTACATAAACACCACTTTCCTGATGATAAATCCAAGCGATTCCTATAAACAGTATTCTCTTGATAATAAATTCAAATGACCCCGGTGTTAAGGCAGCGTTGTCACGAGTCACACTGCCTTATTAAGACTGCAGGTTTCTATTATGGCAGACATAACACCGTGATTGGATTTGTCGCTGTTCTACAAACTAGTCCAGAAAATTTTTTATACATAAATGAATCTCGTCTCTAGACAAGTGAGTAAATTTATTCAAAAATGTTATGACAAATTTATATACATTTGGCGTGTATTTTATTCTTACTTCTTAGAAATCGATCTGTAGAGTTTAAAATGATAATTTCACATCTCTTCATGGGCTTACTAAATCGAGTTATTCAGTTAAGAGTTCTTTTGCTCGAAATTTCTTAACTCAAACTATAAAACTAGTTAGTAAATTCTTTGACAAGAATGCGTCAAATCAGTCAATCTAAGTACCACTTCACCACATTCCAAAAAACACGGATACAGAAAATGGCTTTAATAATAAATCATGATTTTATTAATTTTTTAAAGTAACAATGTAAAAGCAGATATTTTCTGATTATGTACTGGTTTTATTGAGAAATTTTCATATCTAAATTAGCGTTGAATTCAGAAACAATTTTTACTTGCTTGGTAAGAATTGTTCAAAGTACTATGTTTAAATCGTTTTGTTTTCTGTTTATCAAATATTTTTCCCGAAATTAAAATTTTTATTATCTTGTTAATTATAAAAAGCTAATTATCTTTACGATAATACTTAACTTTTATGATTCAAAAATAATTTTGTGAAAGAGAGCGAATTTATAAAAAGAAGTTTATGTGAAAATTCAATGTTTTCTTGTCCAGATGATATAAGTTCATGAAAATTAATGATGATTTCATTATTCTAATTTTACAAAAATACTATACTTTACTTTCCTATGAAATTAATAAAGGAATATATACATCTACTATATAAACTACATGAAATTTTAATGTTCATTTCTCCGAGACAATATTAGTTTATTAGCTATTATGAATATTTAAAAAATCTTTTCCCTATTTATAGCTTTGAAAATAAAGATGCAAATTTAGAATTTAATATGATTTCTATAAAAAAAAATTGTAGTTTAATAACGAAGCATTTTTTCCTCGCTGGATGGCTTCAGTGATAAGTATCAAAATAAATTTAAAATTTTATAACTTTAATAAAATATAGTTCCTTTTATGAGCCAAATAAATCTGAAGTAAAATTATACTTACACCTTTTTCTGTCTTGTTTGTGTAAGATTCTATGTCTCCAACAACGATTGAAAAAGTGTATGTAGACATTCGTGGGGTCTCCAAGAATGAAACGATTTCCCACTCTTCATCTCTGGATGAAAATACATTAAATATTAACTTTCAAAGTCACAAATACGACTCTCTTATAAAGTATTTACAAACTTACATCTGTTCTCTACTGTATGGAGGCATATTGGATAAAGCAACTGATCCTTGCTGGCAAATGAGATTGAACTGGATGGTAGCTTTCAGGGCTGGCTCGTCAAAACACGGAAAAACCCGCCTAGCATCACTGGGCTCAAACTGAGTTGAAGCAATCCAACTAAATGATGAAAAACCTCATAATGTAAAATACAACATACTGTGGGGAAAATCTCGTTGTCAACATGACTTCAAAAGAAATATCTTACCTTGTATTTCCGCTCTCAGATAAATAACTACTTCGATATAAGCCAACAGATATATTATTTATAATGCCTAGAAAAGGAATTTCCAAAATATATTTTGAACGAGGCTGTAATGTTTCGTCTAGCTGAATCACAATTTGTTGCTTCTCTGAATCTGTAGAAACGTTAGTGCTGTATGACGAATTGTTTTCAATGGTTTCAGCTGAAGGAATGACAGAAGCTGATTCCACTATTAAGTCACGAGAATGTAGGACGATAAACTAGAAAAATAAGTTATCATTGTGGAGGAGAAATAACTAGATTTACACAAATAACAGTAACTTATAATATTAGAGAAAACTTTGAATTTGATTTAACATAAAAGTAAATTTCCTTAAAAATTGCATATATTTACTTTATACATACAAATAAGGGAAATAGAACAATTTTTTCTCTTTCATATCTATTCTGAACCCAACCGTCTTGACACCTTTCTAATTGTTTTTTGAGTATTTAAAACAAAAAAGTTTGAACTAGGTATAGAAACCGATTTTTCAAATCGCCATATTAATGGCTCGATTCTGTATTTCTATTAGTAAGCCCAATCTTAGAATAAAATACCAAGTACTATAATTTTGAATAATACTTGGGGAATATTTTTAATAAATGAACAAAGTTTATCGGCTTTTTAAGCAGTTCTTAGATTTTATAAGATTTAAAAATTTTGCTATCTCTACGGTTAATTTCTGTTCCTTCTGAGCGCTGTTTATTTTTAAAAAAATTTAACAAACATACGGATCTGTGAACAAATGCAACGTTTCAACATGTAATATTTTTAAATGTTTAAATTAGAACATTTTTTCCGTTTATAATATACAAAGAATTTTATGAATTCCTTTTATACATAAGAAAAAAATTATTTTAATAGATTCATTTTCGGTATTACTCATTTGTCTTTTATAGTGTAGATTATTCAATAGGAATACATATTTCAATATTTGTATCGCTACAAATTTAATACGATGAGTTTTGAATTGTATTGAAGATTTGTCGTCCTATGGACATTTCTGGATAATATTATAGAATGAATGTGAAAAATTATTAATGTTCTGCCATTCTCTCAATAAAAGTTTGGATTCGCTATCTTTAAAACATAACTACAAGAAAAGCTATCCACAACCCCTTCCCGTTATTCCCGAAAATATAATTCATTTGCTTACAAGGCATAAATTTAAATGTATTTGCTTCAACCTTATTTCACCTCTATTTACTTCATTACCCAGTTATTTCAGATTGTTTACATACTTGGTTTGGCAATTATTAAGAGAAAAAAATAGCTTTAATCATAAAAAATCAGAACTCGCAAAGTTCATTTGAAACCTGCATCGTTATCTATGATGTACAGTTGCATAGGGGATGCAGCACACATAACACCATTTCTCTTCTTCTCTAAACATATGCATTCCAGGAATAGATGAACACCTGTTCATTAAGAATCATCACAGCAACAATTTTATGGAAAAAGGTTATTTTCATTATAAAAAAAAGCTGTAGAAAAAATAAAGATCCATCTCGTAAATATAACCATCTCTAGATCTCTACGTCAGTGTATCAGTAAAATCCATTAATGAGGATACATATTCTTTCTTTTCCTCATTAGTAATGAATATATCTGTTACTTGTAGGTCAATGTATTAGGAGTGTATTGTAAAACTATCGACAATATGATTATAGATTCCATATATTATGTAAATGAAGGAAGTAAACCTCAAATGTTTTAACGGCATTTAGCATTGTACCAGCCTGTACACAGATAAAAATACCTACTTTAAAGCATCTGTACAGCCTTCAAAGGAAAATTTAATATCAGCTTTATCTCTTTCCTGCATTCTATCTAATATCATTTATTTATTTCAAGATTTTTTTATGTAAAACATAGTAAAATTAAGTTCTTTGTCAAAAATAAATTAATCGTATCGTAATTTAAAACAACTACTTAATATTAATTCTGCATACCATGCACATAATCTAGTCCTCCAGTTTTATTTAATGAATTGAAATGAGAGCATGAGAAATAAATAATCATTAACTTTTGTTCCCAATGTTTTGAAAAAGATTATCATTTGGTAATATGAATAAAATCTGTAACTAAATATTCATTTTTTGCTCATGTTAATAAGAAAACAACTAAACAGTTATTTCTATAGTCAATATAATGAAATTTTTCACATTTTTCCAGAATAAATTTAGCTATGCATATTAAAATTCGTTTCTGAAAGAGGACTCCATCGTGATGATAATTCAGATTTAGCTCTTAAAATTCAACTTTTCAGAAATACAAAATCTTTGAAGTTTCTTTTTTCCCATGCATTTCTCATAAAGCAACAAAATCCTACAAATCAACATCAATTTCGGACTTGTTAAAAATATACATGTAATTATCTATATTTTATTTATTATCTACATTTCATTTATAATCTATATTTTATTTATCATCTACATTTCATTTATTATCTATATTTTATTTATTTTATAGAAACAAATCACCCATGTCACAAATATTTTCAAAACCAATATTAAAATATGATCTGAAAGCTAAAACTAATGAAGGAAAAAAAATATTTAACATTTTAGACCAGCTATATTGATTTTTATTTCTTATAATAAATAGTAATATTGTTATGCTTTTGTCTTCTTTTTTAAAAAAATTACGTGTTATAGCCTTATCTCAAGTTTGTGATCTAAAGATTGAAAATTAGAGCATCACCTCGACCAAAAGTTTTTCACACTTGTAAACATTCAGCAAGCTAAATTTCAATTCTTCTAGAGTAACTTTGATTAGCAGGTGTGTGTCTTCAGAGATGGGATCCGCTGATATGATATATTCTTCATTTAACCATAATTATAATTATGTTCATTTATGAGAATCCTTGCTGTTTTCCAGCAACTGTCATTCAGATTTAAAATTTAATTTCAATTCGACAAAGTAAATAACAAATTTCCGAAAACTACTCAAAGCAATGTTGTTGCAGATAAAATGTGTACAACTTTAATGAATCTGCGAAAATAAAACGAAAAATCAGCAGATGCTCAATTCCATCGACTTTCTCGTGTACCCATATAATATTTGTACTATAGGCACAGGTCGTGTGAGCGGGTTTCAAATAAGTAGTTGTCTTGCCCTCAAATATGTAATTTGAATCTTTTCTCTTTGATTGACTAAATCAAATTGTTGATGCTCCTCTACAATTTTGATATCAAAGCCATATTTTGATGGTTCTGTTTTTGAGTTGTCATATTCACATACACACATATAGGTAAACAAACAAATAGATGGACTCCTATAGACGAACATATTCCAAAGTTAGACACGAATCTTAAATTTTTGTGTAAACATCTCACCCAACTAGATTATTGCATTCCTGATTTATTTGCTTACACACGTAAAAACAGACAAATTGAAATTGATTCTTTGGTAAATTTAACCAAAAATTGGATATAAATTTACAATTCAAAAAATAAATTTATGAACTAAATTGTATTTACGTAGCTACGACCATTTTCTAAGTTATTATATTAACATGCTCACAGACGGGCAAACAAAAAAGAGCTTCATTTTAATTTACTGTGTATAAAATTTGTTACAAATATACTATTTTGGTCAAAAGATCATACACATAATACCATTTTCCATTTGTAATATTCACAGACAGGCAGATATATTAGTGTATTCCTTAGGTTTATTTCCTATTTCTAATATGAAATGAATAAACGATATTTACTGCTTAAGATATAATTTATTTCATTATATAAGAACCCTTCTCCTCTGTTACCTTCTTCTATCCCTCAGGAAGCCTCATTATGACTTCTTTCCAAAATTGATATGTTTTGGACAAAAAATAATCTTGGAGGGGCGACTTTCATTTCACTGAGGGATTTAAAAAGAATTTTTTACTTTTTTATTTTTTTTCGTCAAGAGAATTTTTTAAGGACAGAAAGAGTTAATAATAAGATGGAGCTAAATCTGAAGAGTATGCAGGATGCGGTAAAGCATCTCAATCAAACTACAAGAGCTTCTCCCTTACGACTAATGCAATAAGTGATCTCAAGTTGCCATGAGGAAAAACAAGGCCTCGTCGGTTCCTTTATTCTAGCCGGAGGTGTTTTTTTTTTTTTTTTTTTTTTTTTTTTTTTTTTTTTT
>JAPMOQ010009429.1:2763506-2804707 GCA_026543055.1 Argiope trifasciata
GTGATGAGAAAGAAACTTTTGATGCACCCTAATAATTCCAAAAATAGGTGTTTCACACTTTAAAAAGTCTAAAACGTGGAAAACCATCAAAAACGTGAAGTTAGTGCTTTTGTCTATTACAATACTTTTTCTCTACATTCATCTTTCATAAGAAAATAAAAAGGGGTGTTATTGGGAAACTACATTTGAAACATTCCCTAAAAAATTTCAATGTTACTAGGAATATTTCAGTTGGAATTATAAAATGAAGATTTTAATAAGATAAAACAGAGTAGATGAATTCTATTTTCAATTATAGACTACAGTTCCATTTTTTTGTAGATTTACTATACATTTATATATTCCCTTATATAAATATAAATATAAATATATATATATATATATATATATATATATATATATATATATATATATATATGCGCATTAAATAGAGGACTTATGTTTGGATTTACCTTGTTTAAAAAATTCAAATTAGATATATATTTTCAAGATATTTAACCTTAATAAAGATTCTGACATAATATTTTATAACTTATTTTCAACAGATTCATTTTTATTGTTCTGTTTTTTGTAGTAATTTGACTTAAAATAATTTTCTAACTAAATTTTTAATAAGACTCATAAAATAAAAAAAATGTTAAATCATTTTCTTCTAGTAATTAAATTTTAAAATAAGAATATTATCTTTTGTTTTTATAGAAAAATATTATAAAGATTATAAATATAATAAATTCAAAAAACTGACTGTAGGAAGCGTTTTTATTTATATTTGTACTGAAAAAAAGTTTTCAATAATAATGATAACAACATTAAATTAATCTGTAAAGCAAATATATAGAACTGAGAAATTTTTTGTGCTAATGTTTAAACGAACTATGTTACGTTGTTTCTTTGGCATATAAAAAACATTTATATTATATGGATTATCGTAATATTTTATAAAAATGTGTTTGTATTTGACATAAACTACACCATCATTTGCAGTACATTCACTTTTTTTTTCTTTTTCAATAACTTTTGAATCATTTATGAATCAACCTAAAAAAATTTATCAAGATTTTTTTTTTTTTTTTTTGCTGAGAAATTTAATTGCAAGTCTTCGTGATTTAACTGGTTAATTTTAATAAAGATTTCAAGTTCAAAATAAAACATTTTCATTATTTTATTTTTTATATATCTCTCATCCTCATTTATATAGATTAGCATAACTTTTGAATGGAAATATTGTTGACTATTGTTAATAAAATAAAAAACATCAGAATTTAAAATAAACATCAGAATTTCGATTTATTAATTTTTAACTATATGTTAGGTAGGTTTGGGAAATAGGAAGATACTAATTTTTCAACGCATGCAATTTTAATCTTTTCTTAAAATTTTATGTAAATTTAATGCGTCAATTTAAAAACTTAAATTGATCTTCAATTCATCATAACAACGATTTAAACTTTTTTTTAACTGACTCAATCAATTACGAAACAAAAAATGTTAGAATTTATTTTTGAAAAGTTGATGTCATTTTAATACATTCTTTTCACCTTAATAATATTAGAAATTTATGATGTTGTAAAGCCACTTTTTCAACATTGCAAGGCTCAGGAATATGAAGCATATTAAGATTGTTTTTAGCTTAGATTGTAAAAATACTGTTTCTAGCTGAGATGCTAAAAAGATAGTACCAGCTGATCAACATAAATAAATATAATTCTAAACACTATGTAAAAACTTGTTGGGTTTTTTCTTTTTATCTGAAAATTTAATTAAATGCTTTAAAAAATCATAAATGTAGCATAAAAATATTGTAGTACACAGATATTTCATTTCCTCGAAAATCTTCAAACAAAAAAGAGAAGAAAAAATTTGATGCATTTTGTTAAAATTACACTGGGAAAAAAAAAGAACAATACTCTTAACAACTGCCTGAAAACTCAACAATTTATAAAATTATTATCAATAAACAGTTAAAAGGAAATAGAAAAGTTCTTACCTTTGTTTCTTTTATGCATTCAATCAAAATCTGCACATTTCCTTTAGTGGTGAAATTGTACTTAGGAAACATAAAAAATTGTAATGTTAGATTATAATGATGGGGAACAACATTACCAGGCAACATTCCATTGTCGTTATTTTCTTTGTGTTCAGCTTTATCACCTGAACCACAGCATTCTTCCAGCGCTATCAATTGTTCAGCAGTTGCATATGAATGACTTTCAGTTTGAGGTTCATGAATGAGATAGCTACAGCACCAAGCCAAGAACAGTAAAGTTCCAATGATTAAAACTCCAATTTGAACTCTCCTTAAGATTTTAAAAAAGGTATTCTTCGGTCCAGTGTTTTTATTTTTCTCAGTTCCTTCACTAATTACAATAGCATTAAGGTGCGACATGATGCTCAATACCAATAAAGAAATTTAACAAATAAATCAGAAATTCTTGTTTTAATTGCTAAGTCTTGTCAACATTGAATATGCAATTTTTCTGATAGCACTGACGCACATTGCAGAGATACAAACACTCATATACTGATAAAAATTGTCTCGGATTAGTTGTATAATAAACGAATGGCTGCTAGCTGTCAGAGTGGAGTAAAAAAACGATTTATATATTCTGATGGGAAGATATTTCAGCATTTAATTCAGATTTTAGAGAAAGATGATGGGAGAATGTTGTATTATCTAGAATTTAAGAATGAACATTCTCCGGTTTCGTTTGTAATGAGTCGAATTACATTCAGCTTTAAATGTCAAGTTCACGGAGAAAGTGACATCTGTTCAATTACGAAAAGAAACTTGTTAACTCTAAGAAGAGCAAAAAATAGGAAGAGCAGTAGAAACTGGATCTAATTCACTTCTTTTTAGATTTCATCGCCTCTTCCACTATGAAAATCGAAAGTGAATGTCAGGAGCCATTAACTCCAAGACCAGTTCATCCGGTTGAGTTGGATGGCCGATGTCACTTTGTTTTGATCTCCCTCTTATCACAAATGGTCAATCTGAAGTAGGTATTGCCTTAGAGCAATATTTTATTTTAAAAGTATATTAGAGAATGTTGCTCCATAATAAATGGGTGGATGTTTAAGCGAGGCAGCGCTTTTTAATGACACCCATGTAAGGCGAAATTATCGATGCCTGAAGCACTTATCCTTTCGAAGACAACCGGCTGTTTCTAACGAAATGATCTGTATAGATATTTCATTAAAAGTTTTTTGAACACTAAACGCATAGATTGAAAAATAGCAACAAAAAATGCTTTTAAAAGATGCATTTTCTGTAATTATTTAGTGCCAACAAGTTAATATGCTAATGAAGAGAAGCCTTTTAAGAGTTATAATTATAGTAAATATTTGTACCAATTACGTTTAATCATTTGAAACTATGGTTTATTTTTTAACGTAATAACAAAAAAGAAACACAATCATTTATACATTCCATATATTTATAATTTTTTCTTCTTCTTCTTGTAATCCTGATATATACGTTTATTGTATTATAAGTTTCTCTTCAAACTAACCAAGCAAGAGAAGTTTCTCTAGCAAAATGAATGCAAGAAACTGACTGAGCTAAATTTCTACCCATTGCAAGTCCTTTGGGCACTTGTAAAAGTATCACCGCACTGATTGATGCACAGTTGGCAACAAAAGTAATGGGACACCTCTGTAATTTTATTATTTATTATCGTATCCCCAAAAACCTTTCTGTCGAGGGAAATTATTCCAAAAAACAGATTTATTTAGATCGAAAAACTTATCAATCGAGTTAATTAACATAGTTAATTAATTATTATCTCAGAATTACAAAAATTGAGTTTTTTCAATAATTAAATCCGAAATGCCATTTAATATATGTGTATCATTTTATTTAAAAATTCACAATAGTTCTTGGATTATAATTAATTTTGTTTGCATAAAACTCCGTCTAAAAAAAGTCAACCCACCAAGGATCATATATTTAGTAAATAGATTGCTAAGAGCAAAAAGTTAATTTCTTTCATTTTATTTCGATAAGATTCCACGAAGTTAAACAGACGTAATTTAGACTGATTTTTAACATGAACATATATTTTCAAATTCAAATTTGTGTGTGTGTGTTGTTATTGTTGGAAATTTAAGCATTTACTTTCTTTTCAAAATGTTTTCGAACCCACATCTGTGCTTGATTCCGCCCTAAAACTTTTAATAACACCGTGAAATTTTTATTGTGAATGATGTACTGCTTCCGGTATTTTTAAGGGAAGTTTTACATCAATTGCAGAAAAAATCCCGCATAATGCAGTTTTAAGTCAATGAATTTATCATCGTTTATTTAAAGGAGAAAATTTTATTTTCAAATAAATGCGATTTTTAATTAAATAGGAAATTCATTAAGCTGAGAAACCCTTTTTGTTTATAATAAAAATATTACTCTTATTTTCAAACAGATTTCAACATTATTTTAAACAGATCATTTGAATAAAAGTACGCCCGGGATTTTCAATTACAGAAATAAAGGTTGATTCACAGAAGAAAATTCTCTTGATGTCATCGGGTATACTTATGGTGATGTAGCAGTTCATCAAAAGAATTAAGATTTTTTTCTTTATTTCTCTAGAATTAAATTTTTTATTATCTCGAGTACGAAGTATACAAATCACTAATAATTTAGCTTTATGAATTTACTGAAACTTTATGTTTAGACCATTTTTTGTTAACAACTATGGATGGAGGAAGTAATGGCGGGGTTAAATACTGTCGAATCGAATTAATCTTTTTATCATATAATTCTATTTAAACGCATTTATGTAAAGTGATGCTAACTGAGCGAAAAATTCTGAAGCATTACATTTTTACTGAATTTTTCTGTTAAATTAAAGCTTTTTGAAATCCTTTTCTCACTGTTCACATTTTTTTCGCTACTTTCATAGAGCATTAATAAAAAGAGAAAGAGAGAAAATATGTAAGTTATTGTGTATGAGACTTCAAAAATCAAGTATGTGAGGGCTCTAACCTAAATAGATACGTCAATTTCTCTCATTTCCCCTTCTTTGAATTCAAATAAAATCATTACTAAAGACTAAATAATTGAATTGAAAAAATAATCGTTCATGTCTTTTCTCTCTCTCTCTCTCTTTTTTCCTTTAAAAATCAGCTTTAAAATAAATTTTACCGAAATATATATCAGATATTTTAAAAATTGCTAACATCATATGAATTAAATTGATAATTAAATATTAATGCGTAATGTTACACTTGGTTTAAAAGATTTTAAAAATTGTTGGAAGGCCATTAAATTTGCATGTTAATTTCAGATAGCTTGAAACATGGTTTAATTTCCATAATCAAAATTCGAGCGGTTTAAATAAAAAATAAACCCTTCGATAGCAAATGTTAAAATGTTATACTTCAGAAACACATTTATTACTTGCCGTGGGAAAATGTTCCAAACACTAACAAATACTTTTTCCCTAAATCACCAACTAAATATTGTACACATCGATAGGCAATTATCATAGATACAAAAGTTATGTTCGTAATTGAGTTATTTGTCAGAGCACTGTCTTAAGTTGGAAATTAATTCATGTGTAAAAATCTTACAAATCTTTTACCCCTTTCTATAAGGCATCGGATTTTCGTGTCACTTCGCTGCGAGTTACTGAGTACTGTTTTGGTACGCGCAACTGTTATTCTTCTGCTAACGCAAGTGATTACTAAAGTCACATTATATTCTTTACAGCTACACATTTTTGTCAGCTTAAATTACGATTTAGTGTCATTACATCAATTCATAAACAAATCAGGAGATAAAAAAAGATCTCATAAGAATATAATTGGAAAAAAAATCCCATCTCCAAAATATTTAATTGTGATAATCTGAAACGTATTCAAGAAAATTACTGACATATCTTTTTCCTAGGAGTGATTTAATTCTAACAAAAGGTAACGGATGTGTATCAAAATGGATGGGATTCTGCTTGGAAATGCTAAATCTGAACTGAAGTCATAAAATATCGAGAGAGAAAATTGAAAGAAAAAAAAATCCGAAAGTGAAGTTGGTATTATATTTATGAGGGAAATGATAACCGAGTGACAAACCTGCACTGCACAGTTTCACTGCTAAATGCAAGGAGGGAAAAATTGTGTTTTTTTTTTTTTTTTCTTTTTTCTTTCTGATCTGACATTTAGAGATGCGCAGTAGGAAAGTTTTTTATGTTTTCGAGGGCAAATTGGCATGAAGTGATAACCCTGTTTAATTCCTCATTGCTGATTAATTTTTCTCGTTCTCTCATTATTTTCAATATTATCATTTTAATTATTCCTCAAATTCTCAGAGAAAAAAATAACTAAATAATACCAAAAATGAAAAAAACAATTTCTTTTATCTTATTCTAATACTATCAAGGATTGCAATGCCACACCAATAACGAATGAGCAGCTATTTCTTTGATGATAGTTGTAGAATAAAAGAGTCAAAGTTCATTTAACAAAAATCAATAAAATATAAGCATAGTGGCATTTAACGTTGAAAAGTATTATGTCATGATATTTTACCTGACTTTATAAGACCTTTTGATGTGGACTTTTCAAGTATCAACAATCTATCTTGAATAATTAGACTTCCGTATTGTGAGAAAATAAAACCTCAATATTTGTTGAAATGTTTATTAAAACTTATATATATATATAATTTAAAGTCGATAAAAAGTTGTCACTATGATCAGATACTTACCAAAATTGTTTTAAATTTAAAAATATTTAGATCTCCCGGAATTGGTCTTAAGTTCTCCCCCCCGCCCCTTTTTTTGTTAAAAACGTAGATTTTTTAAATTTTTTGAGAAAATAAATAGAAAGAAAATTCTGTTTACAAGCACAAACTGCATAAGTTTAAAGTGTTAGTTAAAAGTTACATACTTTGATAGATATCATGTAAAATTTAGATCTTCTGGATTGGCAGTAAAATTGAAAATTTTTCATATGTAAAGGTCTATTATTGAGGTTTCATCTGTGTATAGCCCACCCTTTTATTAGCAAAAATTATATCAAAATTGAAATGAGTATCCTTCTTATATTGTCATCTACTGATACTGTCATTCAATATCACATTGCCAGTCATCTTGAATCGGAGATGTTTCCAGGATTTCTGTAAGTCAGCTCTTGGGAAATCGCCTGCTAATAAAGCCTGACATGTATCCCAGAGGTCTTTATGCTCTGTGCTCAGCTCATTGAAATCAGCTTCGGGAAAAATACTATTTCATTGTACTCAACAACTAGGCAAATCTTGGCAACTTTTTAAACATTTTCTTATTATACCACTAAGGTAGTAAATTCAGAAACTGATCTATTCTGGATAAGCATGGCTTTTCTAAGAGGCAATTCGTTTAAATTAAATAGCTACTTGTATTAGAGATTTAAAGAAATTTTTTAACAATGAAGTTGGCCCACTATAGGTATCAATATTTGTTGCGGTACCATCACAATTATAAGTAGATGCAGTTTTCTTTCGTAGATGATAGTATTGATAATGCTTTGTATTTATGTAACCACTTTCTGTGGTTATGTATCCAAATATGTTAAATCTAGTGCTTCTACTGAAGATTTGTGTTTCTGCATAGTTATCCCGATAGAATTACTACTTCCAATTTATCCTTTCAACAATCAAAACAGAGTGCAAATATGCCTGAAATCTGAGTTGAATCAATACCTTGAAGATATATCAGCCTTTTACGAAAAGGTTTCGATTAATCTACAATTTCTGACTGGACATCGCGCGTTACAGTTTTCAAATCCTACAAAAGAGCAATAGCTAGATGTGTTTCTATTATGTGGGAAACGGCTTTAAAGTCACATGCTGAAGAAAAGGGTTTCTTGGCTCTTACCTCCAGTGACAGCGAGGAAGTAACATGATTTATTCCTATAATTATTCGTGATTTCTCAAAATAAATATCTGACAATTTCTAAAAGCTATACTGCAATATAGACTATAAATAAAAGAATTGACACAAACTTAAAGAATAGGTTGAATTTAAAAATATTCATATTTAGTAATAAAAAAGAATACAAATAAAATTGATTCGGCGAGAGCAAAATTTTACATGACAGATACATTTAAAAAAAATTTAATCAGTGCTATAAACTTTATATTTGAAAAGAAAAAAAAAAACCTTTCAATTTTACTATGCAATCATAATAAATTATCATAATATTTTGCTTAGCATAATTTATATTTATAATACTTTAATTTTTTAAAAAAAAATTAATAATCATTAATTAACATTCTAACTTTAACATTTTTGTACAATTAAAAACTTTCTTACTGTCCACGATGCTCAAATAACTAAGATTATACCTTTTTGAACCCCCCAAAAAATCAAACTTTATACTTATTCAGGAAGATTTAAATTTGTGTTCAATTTAATTAAAACGTTGTATTACAAAAAGTAATGCAGCAGAGTAATGACTACTTTAAATTTCTTGCATATCAATAATCTACAGGACTTTTAACAGCTTTTATAAAGTTTATAAAAATCTCAAACAAGTTTTTTTTTTTTTTGTCTTTTTTTACAACTATGAAAGAACTGATGCTGTAATATAAAGGTATGACAGCTATTTATGCATCAAGTTGAATGATGTAGTGATAAGTATTTTCCTAAATCATTTTACAAAAAAATTTAAAAATTGACTATGTATCAATTCATATGATTTGATTGTGTGAATAAATATCAGATTAATTTCTAACCAAGAAATGATTTTCTTCGCTTTTTTTTTTTTTTTTCATTTCTGCTCAAAACTAAATAAAAGGCATGTGTTAAAAGGAATTTAAACACAGGTTTAAATTTCCCAAAATCATGTTAATTTCAAGTAAATGAAAGACACAAAAATGTTGGGAAATCTGTTATGAATTGTATTTCAATTGGCACAAACTTTACTAAAATAGAAACAAAACAATTCTAACATAGGTACAAAATTTACGTTTTCCCCAAAGTTTAAAATACTTTTAACTTGATGGAATTGAATCCTTTACAGTATTATTAGCAGAAGATAATTAACCCAGGTTTTAAAACTCGGTTTGGACATTAAAATATAGCTAAAACATGAATTTATTAAGTCATATTTTCAAAGCAATCATGCTCTTACATTTTTGTTTTAAAGCTTGTAGCATTCCTTCACAGCAACATATTTTAAAATAAAAATTGTAACAGGAAATCTCGGATTTCCATTCACTATTTCCCCCCACTTTATCACATAGTGTTGATTTTTTTACTACCATAAAATATCTATAGTGCTGCAGTAAATAAATAAATACAAGATATAAATTCATACATATCTAGCTATAGTGAGAGTTAAGTACATTGAGAAAACTATTATAAATCAACTACTGCATAACTGAGTTATCCTATTAAGAAACTTGCTTCAGAAATACAATAAAAATATTTTTCATTGAGATATTATAGTGAGTTAATGTGGAAATAAAATTCTTTACGATAGTTTAAATAAAATTTATTCAAAATCTTTAAATGAATATGTTCTATTTTATTGCAAATGGACTAGCTAACTCTGAGAAATCAATATTCTATGAATAGTACAATAAATTTGTAAATAATGACACTTGAATCTTCATCGAAAATAGTTTTTCAATCATATTATGCAAAGCTAATTTAATTATAACTTCCTTACTTGCAAAAACTAGAGAAATACTCAAACATTTCTGAAAGCTTCTTTTTAAATATGGAAGCTGCTCAATGAATTTCGACAATTGAAAGATCTATAAATTTAGAAATGTGTTATAACTTCCATTCATGGATGAACCAATATTTGTGACTACCCTGATAGTTGTTCTCATATATTTATGTATGACATTAATATAATTTCATATGTTAAATAGTATGCAGACACATCTTAAGACATAGAATCCAAATAATCTGATATCACAACTATCTTTTGAGCAAATTATAGATGGTTTACTATTTAGAAAAAAATCCAATGCAATATTAAAATACCTAATCGATTGCTTATATACATTTTACTACAAAATCAAATTGATTTTCAGTCTTAAAAAGTCAGTGATTGTCAATGCCTAAATCTGTAATCTCTTATTAATAATCAAAGTACCTACACTGTATTATAAAACAGGTATGTGTTAATATATAGAAAATTCCATAAAAAAATCAAAATACATGCAATATTTCAAAGTTGCTTTGTATATTTTGCCATAATGCATTATTATTAATGAATTACAAACATTATTAATTATTAATGTGAATATAGATGCCAAATACGAATAACGAAACAAAAAGATATCTTTAAGAATACTATAACAGCATTTCGCATTTGAATTAAAGTTAAATCTACAAAACTAAAAATTTACAGTTAAATAATGTTCAACCCTTTTCACCATGTAAATCCATGAAACTGAAATGCAATGCTTATTTATTCAACAAAAACATACAATAAATTTTTGCAAATCAATGGCAAAATATTTTCTCTCCCAACCCACAAAAAAGGTGTATTTGGATCGGTAATGTTTGAAATAGATATTAATTTGTTTATATTAAGGCAAAGAAATGCCCATGGTCTTAAAATGCATATTTGCACTCAAAAATCGAAAAATATATTTACAGATCTACGGTTAAATATTTCAAAAATACAATTCATAAGTTTTTTTCCCTCCTTCAAACATTTTATCACACATTAAAAAACTAATGGAATGAAAATAACACAAATCAATTTAGCTACGATATAATTTTATTAAATAATTTAAGCATAAAAATATTTCAATGAAAACTTGAAAATACATGATTTGCAAGTGAAAAACATTTTATAATGAGTATTCCTTCAATAACTTAGAGCAATCCATTTTTATAATTCAGTATGTGCAGCTATGCAATAACCTAAAAAAAAAAAAAGAATAGAATCAGAAAAATGCTATAAGACTAAATAGAGTATTTGAAAAAAATAATGAAAAAATTTCATAATGAATTTTTATAAATATTAGTAAACAATTGAGAAATGAAACTTATCATTTTACAAGTATTAAAAGAGACAGTATAACGTCAAAACTGTGGATATTTATTTCAACATATTCACTACTAGATAAAATAAATTCGCTGTTTAAAGCAAATTCAATTTCTTACCAGCTGAATCACTACATAGTTTCCTAGATACATCATCTATTGGCAAGTATTCAGCTGTTTTAAAGATTTGTAAAATATCATCTTCAAAATCTTCAATAAAGCTCTCACACTGTTAAAAGAAAAATCATTTCAATAATTTTATTAAGGTATTCAGAAATTTCACATTTATTACACAAAATATTGGGATAAAATAATTAGACCGATCTACTTCATAGCTTAAAGTATATCTCCTATCATAAGAATGTATATTATCACTAGAATTGGAAAACAAATACTAATTTTCGATAAATTTAAAAAGATTAAATGGTAGATAATAAATGATAATAAATTAATAATTGATAAAATAATTCACAATTAAAATAATCATTAGATAGATTAACAATAATTAGATAATAGTACACGAGATTGAAAGGCAAATTGATTATTGAGAAGTAGGAAGTGTCTTCACCAACTCCAACTGGTCACAAGAGGAGATACAAAGTTAAAATAAAACATTCTGCAACATATTCAAAAATGACCAAACTTTTAAAAGAAATAATCACAGTAAAATGTTATATACATTTTATATAATACAGTAAAATATTTTTACCTTAAATGAGAAGGATTCAATTACTTTTATTAAACGAATAAAATCTTAAAGTTGCATTTATAGTGTCAGTATTAGTTTCAGTTTTCCTTGCAAAGACATTTGAACAGTTCTGAAAGAAATTTCCTTATACAATATGGAAATTTCAAATAGAAAAAGAATTGATATAAATACAAACTTCTTATGAAAAGGATCAATATGAGTTCCTAACTGTAAAAGAATTTATATGATCAATTTTTGGTTTGTGTATATCAAATATTTGCCACAAAACTGCATAATTTAAATGAACTCTTTTCCCCTTACATTTCAAACATATCATTATGAATTTTAGAAGTGTCATTATAAATCTTATATAATATATATTTTAATTTAATCTTAATAAATATATTTTCTTTAGACAGTATCAAACAATTGTGTAAAAAACTGTATTCAAAACAAATGTTATTGTAGACCAATTTGGAAAAATAGGCAAACAATGCAGAGCTGGAACTATCAAACAAATTTAAAAGAAAAGTACATAACTGTTCAACATAAAACTATAAAAAATACTGCAAATGGACAAAACAAATTAAAGAAAAAAGCATGTTATGAAGATGTTTCCTGTTTTCTGTGTAGGCAAAGCTGGATGTTAATATGTATCAAGAAATGAAACTGACATCATTTCTAAGGACTGCTAGGTGAAGGCTAAGATATCTTGGTTTGGATGATAGAAAAATTATATGTAAAATGGAAAGAAATTAATATTTTAATAAAAAAGATGATTGGGAAAAAGGAAGAAAAGTATGATCACATGGGGCACTAAAATTATTGAAAATAGATGTATTTTTGAGGTTAATCTAATAAAGTTAATAATCATTCGACATTCTTTCCAAAAAAGGCCATAATTTCTGTTACAGTTCACTTTAATTTAATCCCTGATAAGTAAGCAATGTATCAATCATCCTGTTACATATTTTTTTTTTTTTTGCATTTTGTCTCCACTTTTAATATTGATTTCCACAATTTTCCTTGAATTACAAAGTAACATTTTGAGCATTTGTTTCATATGCATTTTATACCTTTTTTTCTCCTCTTTTCCCATATTTTAGGCACTTTTCTATTTAGCCACATTTATTTTTGATATTCATTTTTATTTCCATATTTTCACTAGTATTTTGCTTTTGTTTGTATATTATTTTGTGATTATAAAATCAGTATCTAAAAGATTAAAAAACAATAGTTTATCTACATGAAATGTAGACTACTAGAATAGAATGTCTTTATATTTTTAAATGCAAAAAGAGAAAGAAAAAAAAAAGAATTTTACTTCCTGCAACTTAAATAGCAACTATATGTTCATTCAAATAAATGTATTTCTTTTAATTAAAAACTATAATGTTCTCAATCATGTTTTCTTCGATGAAAACATATACACAATTCAAGGGAAAAAAACTTACATAATATTTAAGACTGCGATTAAGATCAGGATCTTGCACTAATTCATGGGTACTCAATTTTTCTAGGTCTTTTGAAAGATTCAATAAGGCTAATTCTCCAGTGTCTTTATTTTTTGCTTGTGCATAATCATTCAGGGAATTGCACACTGTCTCCATAATTTCATTGAGATGAAGTTCAGAGCCAGCATACTTTATCTATAGTAGGAGAAAAATAAATTAACTTGCAACTTTAAATAAATTACATAAATTCAAATAATTTTTAGAATAATCCATGTGTATAATGATGCTATTTATGATATTTTCCTTTGTTCCTAGAGAAATTCCAGTTTATTCTATGTATTTTGAATTTTAGAACAGCTAATAATTACTTTTTAGCTGCACCTATTAATAATGATATTTCATCCTTCATAGAAAGCCGATGGTATACATAACACATTTATCCTCCCTTGGAAAATGACTTACTCTCCATCAATCGAAAAGTGAGATGACAAAAGAACAGTTGCCTTCATGCCCTGGCATTGACTATTTTGTGCCTTTTATATAAATGAGGAAATCTGTAGAAATGAGAATAGTGACTGGAACAAGCTCAGCCCACGGAATGAACAGCATGCAAACAAGAGACTACCAGTCCTAAAAATGTAAATTCTTTCTAGTTTCCCCTGGTTTTACCACTCACTCCATCACGTTAATTACATAAATCTGAGACTGATCACTTGCATAGATCAATACTTATCTGAGTTTTTTCGGGGAATTTTATTTAATAAGAATCGCTATTGTAAGGCAGGTATATGCTTGCAATGTACAGAGCTTAACTCTCAACGAGCAACTGTTGTTCAACTTGTTTGAGACAGAGAATTGAGGAACTGCTAGATGGAGGATTTGGTGGTCCAAACAATAACGATATTTTAGCAGAATTAATTCCAAGTGATCAGAGTGAGGTGTAAATGATAGCCAACTGTTCTAAAAAAATAACTTAAATTCATTAGATGTCATTTACCTAATTAACACTATTTAAGATTTCATTGCAATAGTATCAAATGTATTGGTAAAGGCGAGGCATAAGCATTTATCATTTACTTAAGTATCAGTAAAATTCTCTTTGAAGTTCTCATAAAAAGTTTATACATTCAAATTATCTCTAACAATAATTTATCTATGTCTCTGAAATAATTGCTATAGATAGATAACAATAAATAAACACCAACTTTACAGTCTCATAATGTATTGTTTATATTTAAAAAAATTCTTTAAGACCAAATTAACACTGACAGTATAAGATTACAAAGAATCTAAAAGAAATTGCATGATTCAGTTTTGCTTTTAACAGCATATGAAAACATGCAGCGAAAAAAAAAATGTTTTAAACAAAACTAATCTCAAAAGTAGAGATTTGACTTAGGAAACAATCTACCACACATTGAACCAATTTCTTATCCTTATTGAACCAAAAATAGATATTGTGTACCATATTCATTATGGCCAAACAGATATATAGTAAACTTATTAATAGTTTTAAAATTGTCATTTCTTAGATAAATTCTATATTATTGAAAAGTACCAGTAATGGTTTTACTCAAAACAAGATTTCTTTGCTATAATACAATTTCTCTCTCTAGCATACACATTCACAAAAAAGCCTTTTAACATTGTTAAATCAGAATTTTTGCCTTTAAAGTCAAATGGTACTTTTCTATCAAACCTATGCCCCATTCCAAAGCAACCCTGGATTTCTGGTCTAAAAATACCACTTCGACAGATATTATATCTCCTTTATGAATCATGATTTGTCTTTATCTGAGTATTTGATTTTGAGCGAAAGAAAAATTTTAATATTCTTCAGGTGAGGAAGTATTTCTTTCATACAAATATTAAGGGGAAATATTTTTTAGAAAAATCAATATAGAGGAAAACATTTGGGAAACAGGCAAAACAAAAGCTGGAATAACACTGAAAGAGCGCTTATTATTTTCCCCCTTAGAGGTGGATTACTATGCTGACAGTCTCCAAAACATAAAATACCATTTTTCACAAAGATTATTTTAGTCCAGTATTTTTAATGATTTATAGCAGAGCTTGTTTAATTTCGTGTAAAATTCAACTTCAGACAGAAAATATTGTTATACAATTTAATTATTCTCTAAAAGTTCTTTTGTATGCCAAAAATTAGAAAAGCATTAAGTTAGATAAGAGAAATATAATTCAATTGAAATAATTATTCAACAACTTTTATTGATAGGTTAGTATGATAACTGTTTTTATTTCAATTTTTAATTAAAAATATTTTGCAACAGTTTGAAAATCTGGAAAGATAATGACGCTTTGAAATATGTAGTCACACCTAATATTATTCTACTCAGCCCCATTTAAAGTCACAACTACGACTTCAGATGCTCTCTTTAAAAAAATTTAGTTACATCCCAGTGGTGCAACCTATGCTTACAGTTTACATATGTGTTTATCTTTTGAGACTAAATTTTTTACACAAGTTAATTAACAAATGTTTAAGTAACCTTATAGTAAAGAAAAAGCAGCAAAAATGTTATGGGAGGTGGGATGCTTTTTAAATAAAAATGCATACGAGTTTACAATTCTTGTGAACAAGCTGTCACTGTATCACATGCAAATAGGTAACATCATTGAGAGTTAAATAAAATTCATTCAAAAAAAAAATGGTTTCAAAAAAAATGGCATTCATTCAAAAATGGCATTTTTTATACAACTTTATTATACAACAATGGATTCATCAATATGACTGTATACACCTGTCTCTTTCAAAGGATAATGAAAAAAAAATGCAAGAATAATAATGAATGAAAGAATAATATATGAACTGAATTACAGATTTCATACGAGTCTAAGAAATAAAAATTCAACTTTAATATTTAGAAAATGTATATGTTTCTAATTAGACTCTTGATAATTCCATTAAGTTTTTCAAGAAATAAAAAATATATATAATTTTCAGAACTAACATGAATAACAAGACTCATTCAGAAAAAATACAAATCCTTCAAGAAATTTAAAGAATACTGTTAAATTGTGTTCATTCTATCATCTCATTTTGATTGAAAACCAATAAGCATACAAATTTACTTTTCTGCTAATAATCACAGCAAATTAATAAAAAGATTTATAGGCATTAATAAGAGAAAAAGGCATTCAATGCATACCATCAACTGTGGGTTACATCATAATTTGTAGAAACTATCTTTTCAGATCAAATCAGCAAAGGACAAACAACTTGAAAACAAAATATGTAAGCAACTTTCTTTATTTTACACTAGGTATAGTACGGAATTCTTAATAGCTAGGATGGAGGAGAGATAGATATCAATTTCTCTAGTTAATGAAAGTTTTGATTTTAAGCCCATATCTAATATAATATGGTTTGAAATAACACATATTTTAATAAATAAGCAATAATATACATAGAACCAAAAGGAAATTAGAAATCCTTTAAACATAGTTTATCTATATAAAATGCAGTTCATATATAAAAGCTTGGTGAATTTCAGACATACTTGAGATTGCTTTTGTGTACCATCAGGCTGAATTCGAAAGCTGCCAACTTGAATTGTTTTCTTGGGATCTTCATTAGAAACAGCAGAATTTATTTCATGGACAACTTGCTTACAAACTAAAAATAAAATACATTTAATATTTCTTCAATACTATGTAAGTTATATCAAAATGAGACAAATATTTGTAGATTTCAAAATCAAGCTAGGAAAAAAAATCATTTCTCATCTGAAATCAACTAAAAATATGGCTATTTCTAAACAATAATTAAGAATTCAAGAGATCATAATGAAATATTTCCCTTCCCACACATCTCAAACATTATAATAAATTTCAATAGATACTGGGATTTCCCTTACAAGGAAACTACTCCGTATTTTCATAAAATTATTTTATACATGAAGTTCTGTTAGCAAAAATTTACATTTTCAGCCTAAATACCATCCATATTTGCACAGAATAAATTAAAAATTATTTTAGATTTTTAAATAATATTCATTTAAGAAAAAGTGCTTTCAAACACTTTTATACACTTACAAATATTTGTAGATTACAATTTTTAATTTAGAATGACATTAGTAAGGATGCAATATAATATGCTTTCGATATTATATATCAAGCCCCACTGCATTTCCCGAAATATTTGATTATAACAGTAATACATACATATATAATATATCAACAAATTTATCAATTAATCATTCTCATGTCAATAAAAATTCAATTCAAATACTGCAAAGTAGTTTTAAACAAAGTTACTTTAAATAAAAAAAGAATATTTTTTGGAATATGTATGTCTGGCAAAATAATGAATTCCAAACTTAACTAACAGTCTTTAAGCAAATTACCTTTCCCAGTCCATTGCAGGATAAAAATTAAAAACTAAGTAAACATAAAAATTAAATTATTACTGTAAATCAATCAATGGTAACCAATTAAAAATCAATCATTGATTAAAAGCTGAATAAATAATGAGATTGTTTTATAATTGACAAAAAAAGTGTTAAATATATCATTCATCATTTAGTTTTCATTTTTAATATATTATCAAACATGATAAAGTATGTATGAAAAATAATTTGCAGGTATTTAAAATACATCATGCACAAATTCAGAAACATTTATTTTTTAAAAGATAGGTTTATAATCTATAGTATAAATTATAGTTAAAAAAGCATATGAATGATAGCTATAGTAGTCAACATATTCATGGATAAGTAAGAGTTATTAGAAATTGAAATCTGGAAAAACTTTACAATGCTTGAAATCCTACTTCTTCAATACACATGCTTGAAAAAAATTTATATATATATATATATATTGCTTTTAGATTTTTTAGTACTACATTAATACTTAATAATTACTTAATTATACATTAATTGTGTTAATTAATACTTAATACAGAAAATCACAACATCTTTGTTTAATGAATAATTTTTAAATTGGAAGAAAAATAAAAACATTATTATTTGCTTTCTCCCATCTCCTAAACACTAAAGTATAAATAGATGCTTCCGATGAGTTTGACTGTCTTGCTTTTTAATGAATACAAATTTTTATCTCACTTTTAATGAGTAAAATTATAAATTTACATATTTTAAAAATTACTCTAAAGTGAAAAAAAATTAACTATGCAAAATAATAAATAACATTAAATACTTAATGGCACTTATACTAAAATAGAAGTCAGAAGTAAAAGATACATTTAATCTTTAAAAAATTTTAATTCACATTTTTTAAAACAATAAATTATTTCCTAAAATATAGAATTTTTAAATCATCACAAACTTTTATTTGAATTAATTATTTTGAAGCACAGCAATATGGAGATTAGTTCAATCTTCTAATGAAGTATTTTACTAATATATATAAATGAAATAGCAAAAAATATATATATTTAAAACTTGGCAAAATGAAATTTAAATAAAATAATATTTCATAAGAATGAAAGGAAATATGTCATCACTTTTAAATATTCTATTTTAATGCAACACCTTTCTTGCTTATTATTATTTCCTTACTAGAAAAACTACAGCCACAAGCCTCTTCTCAAATATTTTTCAAATTTATTGAAATTTTATGATATAGTAATATTTGTATATAAAATAATGAAGGTATATGTCAATTGCCAACAATGCTTTTACTAGTAACATCAAAAATCTTTGAGAGGAAGAAATTGAAAGCATAATCAAAATAATCCACTATTTCCGAGACGTACAAATCAACTCTGCATTTGAAATGTTATATTTAATAAACAAATAATACAACGATTCAATTAAAATTCTAATATTAGAATAATGCAAAATAAGAAATTTCACTTTGAGAAAATTAAGCGCTAGCAATAACAATTTGTACGCGAATTATTATTATTTTAACTTTCTAATAAATACATAATTACTGCTTCAGGATAAATACTAAAGAAATCAAACACAAAAACTACAATGAAAATTAAAGAAAATAGTGAATGAATTTGAAATAATGGGGAAGAAATGAGTGATTACCTAAGCATTTTAAAAGAGACTGTTGAACCGACATTTCAAAGAATGTCATAAAAACACTCACTAAACTAAAAAAGGATACTTTCATTTTTATCTTGATTTCACAAAGAACTGGCAAGACACAAATTTCTCAAATAAACATACAACACAGTACGTGTTTATGAAATTACTTTGAGAAGTACCTTTAAAACCTTTATTTAAAAATAGGTATTAGAGAATATGCCTGGTACTATGGATTACAGTTAAAATAACTGTAAGTACAAATTTCCCGATAAAATTATAAAATATATGAGATAAAGAATGTTTAAATGAGTAAATAGAAACTTTAATAAGCCGGTATGAGAGAGAACTGTCATTAAGCGACCTGCTTGAAAAATATCGTAAACACACACCAAAAACGTGTCCTTAGATTATTTGCAGTCGAAATACGCCGCGTTTTCATTGGCTAAAACTAAGTTGTACACTTACGTTAGAATGGCGAAAAAATTAAGTTGAAAATTCTTTGAAACTGATATTATTCATAAAAAATACGAAAAATGTTCCGATTGCAGGCACAGACTATAGAGTTAATTGAAAAAATTAAAATTTGCCCAATCAAATCACACTAGGCGCCAAACGTTGTGTTTCAAAAATAGCATTATGTCAGTGGATTTTTTTTTTAATTTTTAAAATGTATTTCCATAAAAGCTTAATATTAATAAAATAATTACTACTGTTGTAAAAAATACATATTCTTAATCAATATAATTTACATAACAGTTATTTCCAATACGATTATATTTGAATATGTGAAGAGTTTCAGAGATTCCATCAATAGCTCGGAATCGAATAAACAATCAAGGCGAAGTTAGAAATTGCATTTACGTGCAGTTAGTAATGCTAGAGTTTTTCTGAAGCCTTTGACCACAGAGGCAGCGTAAGCAAGGAGCAATTGTCCCCACTTTCATCAACCGCTTCCCCCCCCCCGTCTGGAAGACTGAAAATTTCGGCAGCAAAAGTCTTCCCTACATCAGGATGATTGTGGAGATCTGCGCATTTCCGAATATGATAATTTAAAAACTACCTTTAAAGTTAATATGTTGTAAACAGTTGAAAATCCAAGAAACGGTTTGTATGGTTATTTGTCAAACTTATCGTTAAGGTGGTAGGTCAATAAGATGCCGAATTTCGGGATAACTTTTGAATGGCCGGATATGAACACACTGAAGTGTCGTTAATCGATATTAATAAAATGAGTGTTTGTCTGTATCTTATGCGCTGCCGTATCTCTCATCTGATTCCGATAAAACTTCGACTACTATTACTTGCAATTACGGGATGGTTATAAGCATAATAAAATTATCTAATATGTAATCTATACAAATAAAAATGAATGTTTGTCGGTATGCAGTATGTCTCTTATGCACTGCCATACCGCTCATCCGATTCTGATAAAACTTGGTCAGCTTATTGTTTACATCAACGGGATTGTTATAGGCAAACTTCGGATACTACTGCTTGCACTTACGTGAAAGTTATAGGCATAATACAATCATCTGAAGTATACAAAATGATTTCCTATCTATTTACAGCATATATTAGCCATGGATCAACCACTCAATAACTCGCCAAGGAGGCGCAACTTATTCAGTAACGATGCTAAATTCAAGCTAGATGTTAATATTTCGTAGTTATTGTATGTAAGTCTTTCTCTGAGATAATAGTTTTATTAGAGAATGTGCGAAAAAATTTTAGGTTTACCAATCCTTGAAATTAGAACTAAACATTTAATAAAATTTTAGTGTTTCTTGCAGTAATTTTCAAAAATATTATAGCACAAATAATTTTGCACTATCTTAGTTTTCAAAATATTATCTTTTCAACTATATTAAAGATTTTTCAGTATAAATATATTTTCTATATTTAATCAATTTGAATAGAAAATATTTTAATTACATTTTTTAACATTAAACTTGAGAATTCTGAGAAAATATTAAACGAATCACGAGATACAATAAATAGTTTCTTTCATCACCATTCTGAAAGAACACCAAGCATTACAATTCTAAAAGAATACACAAATCTAATATATAAAATGGATATTTGTTACAGAATAGAATAATAAAAATAGAATAAAAACTGTTTATTTTTCTCATTCAGATATCCTTCAATTTCAATGCATGTATTCAGTGCCTACAAGAAAATAAATGTCATTCTTCCTATCATTCTTCAATAAACAAGATAACTATTTCAAATTCTAAACGATATTTTCAAGATTATTTATTCTACGGCAGCAACGCCCCAGGTACACTGGTAGTAAAGCATATATTTAAAATGGTTTGTGTGACCGATGGCGCCGAATGTTGCATATTCGGCAACTTCAACTTCATGATGTTTCGGAGTTCCGCTGTAGGATAAACTGGTCAAGGGTATCGCCACATCATAAATTGGAATAATTACTTTAATTTGAAAATTTTTGGAAAAATTAAAATTTATTGAATTAGTTTAGACGAGCGCTAATAAAGCTCTAATGTCATGAAATTTGGTAAATAATTTTTTGATATAATTAAAATAATATTTAGATTACTTATGGGATAAATAAAGTGAATTTGAATGAAATTACGTTACACGTGCTCTACTTACTATTGGGACTGATCTAACTATTTTGCTTAGTTCGTTTTGAAAAAAATTCCAGAAATTTCACGCGTGTAGCTCATCGTAGCTATCTAAGGCCGAAACAGGTATAAATTTTGAAAACTTTTTTGCACCAGATTGGTAACAGAGTTAATTAATTCTCACTGAGGGAAAATTGATATAGACATTATCAATTGCAGCTCTCAGTCTGTTCCTCAAACTGAGTACAACTGGATCGTAGACTGGAAAATTTAGTAACTTGTTACGAATCTGGGGTAGTTTATCTAAGAAATGTAATGATGTTCTTTTAATAAATTCCGAAACAGGTTCAATTTTGAGGTCGTTATAAATGATTTTTCTCCTCATATACCAGAGAGCGTTAGAAATCCTCATCAGGTGATTTTGAAAAAAATACAATCTCCGAATGTTATAGGCAGACGTCGCCCCCTAAATTTGGAAGCGTATATTAAAGTCGGTCTTAAAATAGCTTTGTAGAGCAGAAAATTGAACATGTTGTATATTCAAATCAAGTATGGGTCGGTTCTACATCACTGGATAATCATTTTGAAAAGGAAATACGTTCTATTTTTGGATGAACTGTCACTGGATATTTGTTCTTTTTAAATATTGTGAATAACCTGTAACTGTATATTCTGCAAAATGCAGACTTTTTTTCATTAAAAGAATTTGATTTAAAGGCAATGCCTGGTTATTTTATAATCTGCTAATTTTTTATCAGAGAAATACTCCAACAGTATTGGAGATTATGAACCGATAGCTCGCGTGTTCCATGAACATTTCAACCACAATGGTATTTTTCATTAAAAATCAGCCGCATCAAAACAACTTAAAATTTACTGGAATACATGTTGAAGGAAAATGTAGTAATGATGATTAATAGTTGCAATAAAAGCAGTCTGCAATACATTTCATTAAACTATAAAATTTTCACGCTCCAGCTCCACCATGGCATAATGCATGTTGGAAACGATACTCTATGTAGTTGGATTCAGTTTCCTACTACAGAGGCATTGCAATAATTTGCTTAACCTTTAGAGAGAAACTAAACAATAGTTTTCAAGGTTGAAGAACACTTCTTCAACTTTCGTGGAAAGACTATTTTTCAAATTAAACGGCTAATTTCAGCCATTATACAAAATATATTTTAATGATAAATTACCAGAAACAGCTCACAGAATAAAATAAAATTCTCACAATTTTAAATAAAATGGTGATTATAACATTAAATTGAGTTTTTTAGTAAATATTTCAGAAAATTTCTGCAATACCTTTTTTATAATTTTTCGAGATTTTCACCGAAAAAATAAAAAAATTTCTGGTGTGAGAAATTTATGACGTTGAAACGTTTTATTTTTTCATTAACAGAATATAAACTTACCTTTCTCTTTCTCTCTCTATTTAGCACAGCCCGCCTTCTGTAAGAAGGAGCGCGGATGCAAGAAGTTATTTGGGACCCTAATTTTTTTGTAAAGTGGGAAAAAAACATCAGCACATATTATTAATGCATGTTTATTTAATGCGGGATTTTGTTTTTGCTAATACATCAATTACTTCAAAAAAATTTTGCAATTTCATTTTTGATGCTAAATATATAGCAAGTTCATTTAAGCGTTCTGAACACATGCTTCACTGAAGATAATTCTTTATTAATTTTAATTTGCTGAAAGAGCGATCAGCACTCGCGCTACAGTAACTGGCAATGTGAGGAAAAGTTTTAATACATTTTGAAATAGCTCATTATAATTATTATTTAGTATGTATTACAAAATGTCTTGTGAGTTATTTACATCTCTTTCATTCAAAATCAAATCTAGTAGCAAACACATTTCTTGGATTAAGTTTTCATCTACATCTTTGTTATAAAACTTTCAAAACATTTTGAAATATATCTCTAAAACATTTATATCAGTGACTAATTTGAAATCAGAAATAATACTTGGTATGCTTTTACATCTATCTTCTAACTGTACAATAACGGTATTAATTACAGTGTTAAGAAATAACTCAAAATTCCTCAACCGGGTTTTTTATAACTTCGTCTTCTGCTAATTCGGAATAAATTCTTTTCCTTTCTCTAATTCGTTTTACAAGAAAATGTTCAAATTATGTGCTAGAACTTTTGCTTCGTCAAAAAATGTGTTGAATTTTGTTCTTAAATTTCAGATTTCAGTTTTAATTTTATTGACTAAAT
Organism: Argiope trifasciata; assembly: GCA_026543055.1. Lineage (NCBI taxonomy): Eukaryota > Metazoa > Arthropoda > Arachnida > Araneae > Araneidae > Argiope > Argiope trifasciata. The sequence goes on from JAPMOQ010009429.1 coordinate 2,787,473, forward strand.
TGAAAGCTGAGTCAAGAGCAATTACTTTTGTTTGAAATAGTTTATTGATAGTGTTAATTTTGGACAATATTGCAAACCATACTATAAAACATAAAATAAAAGACATTTCTTGTTTCGCATATAATAAACTTTTAACTTTGGATAATGCTGTATTATTGCTACTAAGATTAATAAATTCCTCAAGGACAAGACAAGTTTGTTAAAACAATTTATACACTGTTTTGACCTAATATACACTGATGGGGGAAAAAATCCCAACACCAAGAAAATATTATTGTACAGTAATGAAATTTTAGGAATACATTTGCCTAGGTAACATATTTAATCGATTAAAGTTTCAAGATCCCAGGTAGAGCCATTGGCGTGAAGACCCATTTCAAATGTTAAATTTTAGTACATTAGTAACCGGTGTAACCGCCAGAATTTTGAATGCAAGCATGCAAACGTGCATGCATTGTGTCGTACAGGTGTCGAATATCAGTTTGTGGGATGGAGTTCCATGCCTGTTGCACTTGGGCAGTCAATGCAGGGACGGTTAATGCTGGTTGTGGATGACGCTGGAGTTGTCGTCCATTGATGTCCCATACGTGCTCGACTGGAGAAAGATATGGTGATCTAGCAGGCCAAGACAACATGCCAACACTCTGTAGAGCATGTTGGGTTACAACAGCGGTATGAGGGCGAGCGTTATCCTGTTGGAAAACATCCCCTTGAATGCTGTTCATGAATGGCAGCTTAACAGGTTGTATCACTAGACTGACGTACAAACTTGCAGTCAGGGTGCATGGGATAACCACGAGAGTGCTCCTGCTGTCATACGAAATTGCTCCCCAAACCATAACTCCAGGAGTAGGCCCTGTGTGTCTAGGCCGCAGACAGGTCACTAGCAGGCGTTTACCTGGCCTTCTTCTAACCAACAAACGGCTATCACTGCGACCAAGGCAGAACCGGCTTTCATCAGAAAACACAACAGATCTCCACTCCGTCCTCCAATGAGCTCTAGCTTGACACCACTCACGTCGCAAACGGCAGTGGTTTGGAGTCAGTGGAATGCACTGTACAGGGCGTCTGGCTCGGAGCTGTCCTTGAAGTAACCGATTTGTAACAGTTCGTTGTGTCACTGTGGTGCCAACTGCAGCTCGAATTTCAGCTGCTGACGCAGTACGATTAGCCACAGCCATACGCCGAATACGACGGTCTTCCCTCTCAGTAGTACCACGTGGCCGCCCGGAACCTGGTCTTCTTGAGGCAGTACCTTCCCTTGACCACTGCCGCCAATATTCATGCACAGTGGATACATTCCTGCCAAGTCTTTCAGCAATATCGCGGAAAGAAAACCCACCTTCTCGTAGCCCTACAACACGACCTCGTTCAAACTCAGTGAGCTGTTGATAATGGCTTCTTCGTCTTCTCAGAGGCATCCTTGACTAACATTAACCCACTACGTCAAATCTCAACTGTAAATAACGATCACGAACCTTACAGCGCTTATTTAAAGCAAACCTCCTTTGCATGTTCATAGTGTCGCTACTAGCACCACACTTACGCGCGTAGCTCGAAATTTGAATCGACGTCATCTTTCAGATGTATAAACACGCCTACCAAATTTCGTTTATCTAGCACAGCTCCTTCCTAGTGTTGGGATTTTTTTTCCATCAGTGTATTTTTGCTTCCCAACAAGTGCCACATAATGGTTTAAGCGTAATGTTTAAATGCTTTTGTAGAATTTCCCATCTTTTTAGAGTGACGGAAAATAAGCGATATAAGCATTACAATATCCCAAAAAGATTTTTACAATATATACTGCTGGAAGTGGGATCCCAAATTAATAAATTAAGGGAGTGTGATAAGCAAGGTACATAAATTGCAAGCGAGTTTCAAGACAATATTCTAGATAGTACACCTTTATATTTTCCTTTCATGTTGCTACCGTTGTCGTATGGTTGCCGCTGTAACGTCTCGATCTGGTCCAATCAATTAAAGGGTAGCGTTTTAATCAAACTACTATATTTACAGTAGTTTGATTAAAACTTTAATTTACAGAAAAAATACTATTTATCATCTAGGTTAAATGAAAAGTCCATGTGGAACACCACAAGAATAGTTCCTCGAAATATTTCGGAGGAACTCACGGGAACAGCTAACCGGCCGTCTAAGTCTCACGCTGGTGTCGGCGTTAGCTCCTGGAATCCACCGAATTCCTCGGGTGAAATCTTCTTTCGAACGCTCGGCTTTCACCGATCTCCTCTCGCACTCTTAACCAAAAAAACTCCTCGTCTCTCTTCTTTCTCTCTCCAAAACTCTCGTCTTTTCCCTCTTCCTTGGACACCACCTTTCATCCACATTGGAGCATTTGGGCTGCCGATTCTTCAATCGTCGTTCAGCAAAAACTTCACTGGTCTACAGTTGACAGCAGGAATGTTCGTGGAATGTTCACAACGGGAAACAAAGCAGGCTGCACATCTGTAACGCAGAAACGATTAGTGCACGGATGGTCCTTTATCTGGACTCCCTCTGAAATGCTAGATGTCCGTTCTTAGAAGGAGGGTTCTCCACCTGTCCATCTGTAAGCAGTTACTTCGCCATAAAACGTAGCCATTGATGAGACCAGTCTGGAAATAGCAATTATGGAGCATGTGAAAAAAAAGAAACCACCGTGGTCAGGCTGGGAAGAAGCCGAATCGTTACACCCCTACAACTCATAATATCTAAATCATGTTCACCTATCCTTCACCAGTCAGATCAGTTACTTCAATAAATCATATAAATGACTCTTTAAAACTTTTCTCTTCAAAATTCACATATCTGATAATTTGTTTTTGTGACCCATGTACTATGTGATGCACATTTCTATTTTTAAAATTTATTATTTTGTTTATATGATCTATTGGCGCAGGATCGTATTTACTTAATAATTCGATTAAACTTGAAAAAATTCAATTTTTAGGCTTCCCTATTTTTTTATGGGTTCCTCGAAATGGATGGTTATTACACGCAAAAAGTGGAATCGCATCTACAATTCTTTGAAATAGTAATTTGAGTTGTGCCATTTCCTTACTATTATTTACTTGTATTGTTTTATCAATCGTCAGACATAATTTAATCGCTTTAGTAATTCTTTCAAAGCAATAAACGAATTAATGACAACTAGAGCAGTCATGATCTTGAATTGCATTTGACACGTTTCTCCAGTTATTATAGCCACCTATAAATCGTGTAGTTTGGTCATTTTCTCTTCTTTTGGAACACGGTATACAACAAAAACAAAATACGATTTCTTGCGTCTTTGAAGAAATTAACCAACTCCGAAGTTGAATTTCACCATTTAGCATTTTTTAAATAGTAGTATGTAATAGAAAATGATCTACCTTCAGCATTTGTAGCAAAAATTTCTTAATGTTGCACAGGTTCAATTTTAACACACAACATTCTCAATTTATCAGTTATAATATTTGGCCATAAACCAGGATCATTTATAGTCTCTTGATCTCATTTGTTATTGTCATTTTCGTCATTATTTTCTGATTCGGTCATATTTGTATAAACAAACGACGCTTCACTAAATTTCACCGTTTTCATTGCTGGACTGTGTACTTTGCGCGGAACTTTCTTTCTTAGTTGAAGTTAGAATTGTAATTCCGGAATTCGAAGCTATTTCTTTGCTCGATGCTGGAGCTTTGCTTTGGCCTCGAATGAAAAACAAAGAAGAGCAGGTGCCGAGAATGTTGATTTTTACCTCCATTTCTAAGCCTTAAAAGTAATTAAAAATTACTCAAAAAGATGATTAGTACAGTTTTGTAGAGCAGAAAGAGCTCTGTGGAATGAATACTATACGCTTCGTCAAAAAGCAAAGAAAATTGTTGTAAAACAAAGAAAATATAAAAACGCTACGAACTTATTCCCCAACCTAATATATATTATAGTCTCGAGCAAGTATGCAAAATATACTTAATATAAGGTAAGTAGATTTACAATCACTTATCTCACCTATTAAGTAACAGGTTATAGTATAGTATATAATAATTTGATAATTTATTCTATAAATTGTTTAGATATAACCATGTCCAGGAGAAGGAAATATCCCACTGGGTGTAAAAATAGAAAAGAATCAGAAAAGAAAAAAGAATGAAAACTGAACTTCAAAAAGAAACAAGTAAATATGTTTTCTAGGCTACAAAGTAATTCTGGTAAACAAATTACTTCAGCTTCAGAAATTTCAATTCGAACTTCAACTGAGAAAAAAAGTTCCACTCAAAGTACACAGTCCAGCTATAAAAATGTTGAAACGGCGTGTTGAACTTGTGTGTTTATGCAAATATGACCGAATCAGAAAATAATGACGAGAATGGCAATAACAAAAATGATCAAGAGAGTTCCTGGGATATGGCCAATCATTATAACTGATAAATTTAGAATATTTTGTGTTAAAATCGGACCTGTGCAACAAAAGGGAATTTTTGCTAAAAATGTTGAAGGTAGGTCATTTTTCACATTATTATTTTTTTTAATGTCAAACGATGAAACTCAGTTTCGCAGCTGGTTGATTTATTCAAGACTCCTTTTTTTTGTTTTTGCTGCATACTTTTTTCCAAAAGGAAATGGCCAAATTATACGATTTATAAGTGGCTATAACTAGAAGGAGCTGTTATATTAATTCGTTTATTGCTTGGAAAGAATTATTAAAACGACTAAATTATGTTCGACTATTGATAAAACAAATAAAGATAATATGTGTAAGTAAACGATATGACTCAAAATACTATTTCCAAGAACTGTAGATGTGATTCTATTTTAAACGTGTAATAATCTTGCATTTCGAGGAACCCACAGAATAATAGGTAAGCCTAATTACAGAAATTTTTAAAGTGTAATCGAATTAATAGTAAATACAATCCTGTGCTAATGAATCCTATGAACAAAATAATAAATTCTAATAACATAATTGTGCATCATTTAGCACATAGGTCACAAGAATAAATTACTTGCGCGTTAGGAAAGGAAGTCCTTAACAAAATTAAATATATAAAAGCACCCATGCACTATTGTATCCAAATGGCTTGTACTCCTGATATTTCCCATAAGGAACAAATTTTAACCCTTATTAGAGAAGTAAATTTTGAAGATAGAAGGTTTACTATAAAGGAGTCATTTATATAGTATATTGAAGTTACTGATCTGATTGGTGAAGAACTAGCAAAAACTGTATAGGAAAGATTAAGCGAACTTAATTTAGATATTATGAATTGTAGAGGGAGAGCATGCGATAACGGTAGCAACATGAAAGGAAAATATAAAGGTGTACAGTCTAGAATATTTCCTCTAAGCCCGCATGCAATTTATGTGACTTGCTTGTTACACTCCTTTATTAATTTGTGATGCCACTTCCAGCAGTATATGTTGTAAAAAAAATTTGGGATATTGTAATGCTTATATTATTTATTTTCTGCATCTACAAAAAGATGGTAAATTTTACAAAATAATTTAAACATTACTCTTATACCATTGTGTGACACTCGTTGGGAAGCCAAAATAGATTCGGTGAAAGCTGTGTATAATCAATGTGAACAAACTTGTAATGCCCTAGAAGTAACTATAATACAGATGTATCTGAAACTAAAAGTTTATTAGAAGCAATATAAGAAATGTCATTTTTTAATAGTATGATTTGTAATATTAATACAGAGTTAACACTATCAATTTAATAATTAATAATATTAATAATTAATTCATTAATTTTAATTATAATTTCTGATTTCTAATAAGTGACTGATATAAAGTTTTTAGAAAAACACGAATTAGAGATATGTTCCAAAATCCTAGTAAAGTTTTATAATACAAATGTAGCTGGAAACCTAATCCAAGAAATTTGTTTGCTACTCGATTTGATTTTGAATGAAAGAGATTTAAATAACGCACAAGACACATTGCAATACATACTAAATAATAACTATATTGAGTTATTTCTGAATGTATTAACTGTGTTAAAAATTTTCTTTACGTTGCCAATAATTAGAGTAAATGCCGATCGCTCTTTCAGCAAATTAAAATTAATAAAGAATTATCTTTGGCCAATCAAGTTTTCAGAACGCATAAATGCACTTGCTATATTAAGCATCTAAAAAGAAATTGCAAAAAATTGTAATTTTTCTGAATTAATTTTTATATTAGTAAAAACAAAATCACGCATTAATAATATGTTTTATGTGTGTGTTTTACTTCACAAAAAGTTAGGGCCCCAAATGGCTTCTTACTCCCGGGCCCCTGCACAGAGAAGGCCGGCTCCGCCTCCTCTTGTAATGTTTTCTCCTTGATTATCTTTCAATCCTATAATTAACAGTGTATCCTCAATCATATATCTATTTCTACCCCAAACATAATTTCAAGGAATAATAAATACACTCCTTAACAGCATCATTGCAGATTGGGGTTGAACATTAATAAATCAATGCATATTCTCTATCTATTGCTGATAATACATAAAGCGTATTCTAATTCTGGCTCGACAAATCTATAATTGAACTTTTTCGACTGTCAGATGCGTTTCAGCATATATGGCCTTAGCAAATTTTTATGCAGTCCAAATGGCGCATTACCAACACAAAAAGTCAGCAACTTTTGGACTTTCTGTGACAGGCAAGAACTTCACATTTGATGGATTTTTTTTTTTGGAACTATATTCTATTGATTTTCACAGCTGAGTTTACCTGAAAATCGACGAGTCAGCATTTTCATAGATGCTAATATGCACAAAAATAATATATTTACTATCGCCAATACTTTTTAGAACTATTGAATGGCAATATTGATTACATAATTAATATAATGGTAACTATACATTAATTTCTAATTGAATATTTATGTGTATAAAACGTATCTAAATTTCTATTCATATCTGTATGTTTTTATGGGATTGTATCGATAAACACAGTTACCTTCAAAACTTTATAATAACAATCTATAAAAATAATTATAAGTTATCCATTCATTTTATCCAAGGGAATTTAATACACCAACTTAAAAATTTCAAAAGTTTTTTTGTTTTTTTTTTTTTGTCTCAGTATTATTGCTAGCATTTCACAAAGGTCATTATTCTCTTTTTTCCATATGGCTCAAACTTTCATATTCTGCGATAAATTCCTTATTTTATCCTTTTTAATTTGCATCAAGGGATTCTTATGCAATCACTTAACTGTTTGGTTAAAAGCCTTACCAAACGGCAAAATATCGTCTGCACTTTCCGTCAGCAATTTTCCGTTTCTACCTTCAGAACAGGTCAAGCAAGTTTCATAATCGACAACTTTATCTAACAGCTAGAAAATGCCGTCGATGGTGACGATAATATTGTCCGCAAACGAAATTCAACCAATTATGTAAAACTTTAAAGTGACGTCACTTTCGTTGTCATTTGCTGAAGGAAAGTGCCGATGATATTTTGCCGTGTGATAAGTCTAACGTTGGTCAAGGCACCCAACAAACCTTCTTTCATGGGCATTTTAATAACGAATCGACCATCCTTATTTCTAGTGTGTTTCTTTAAATTGCGCCTCGCAAAACTCTTCTTCACCACTAAGAATAATATTTTCTTTACTAAAATTTTCCACTAACTAGAGTTTTTAGATTACTTCTTCTATATTCTCATTTTGAGAAACTAAACTGCATAAATTAGTACATAGCTCCTGATTGTTCGTATTTACATAGCCACCAGCGACATAACCAAATGCAGTAATTAGAAATATTAAAGAATTTAGAGATGAACGTATTTGTTCACCCTTAACAGTTTCAAAGAAAGTTTCAGTACCCAAAAGGGCATCACTTTTGGAACTCCTTGCAAATTCCGGATCCCCAAGCATAACCAATGGAGTTTAAAAATTCTCTAAATTAATATTTGTTGCCGGAACCATATCTGTAATTTTATCTATTACAGAAAAGGTTTGTGTCAGAAAAAAAGATCCATTACAATTGGCTGGCTATATTAGCAACAATATTATATTCAATCGAAGTAGAAATTCTTCCCAATCCAGAAACCGATGTATTTATTTTTTTGTTTTCGTAAATTAGCATTATCAGCAAACTGCTTCATTGCAAAGTTCGCCTGGGAAGAGCTATCAAATATTACTCTAGCTTTCGAGAAATGGCCATATATATTCTGAAAAAGTACTATTGCAGTTGGAAATAGAACGCTTTTATTTTTTATAACAGGCAGGCAGAATAAGTTTTATGTGGATTGGCCAAGGTCACATCTGTTGGAGATAAATAGTTTTCTTAAAACTTTTCGGCTTCGATGGAATTACTTCGGAATGACTAATATTTTCTCCTCCGATTCATGATTTGCTTTGTCTGTGCAAGAGATAATTATGCTTACCATTGCAAATGTTACACAAATAGATTGAGGACAAGAGGATAATTTGTGCCCTGAATTTGAGCACAACACTCAGAGGGAGAGTTTTTTTTTAACATTATTAAAACTTTCCACAGAATTTAAATCAAGAAAACTTTTGCATTTATAGATAGGATGATTTGTTGGTAGATGTCAGGCAGAATACTTTTTGAAGTATCATTTACATTAGTTACAAAAGTACGCGGTTTAAAATTTTCGGAAATAAATTTCGTTTTTGGTGGTTGAACGATATTACTTTGAAAATTTTCTAATTTTTGAAGTCTTTTTTCAATAAATATTGTAAAGGTATCCAAATCAGTCAGCTCATTTGAAGTCAAAGTAATTTCAAATTGTTTACGCGATTCTTTATCCAATTTCTGCATAACAATATTAACATAGCTTCACTCCGTTTATCCAAATCTAAATCCAATAATTTTAAAGCTCTTAAATGTTTATGTAATTGATCAACTAATTATCTTATATCTTTGACACTTTCATTGTGCGGCTTTTCAATTGGAAATATTTCATTAATGTGAGTATTAACAATAAGTCTTTTATTATCAAATCTATTTTCCAAAGCTTTCGATAAAGAATGAAATATACCGTTTTTCGATAGCATCCGAATCGCATTCCAATTAAACATGGTTGTAAATAATAAAGCTTTTGCGGCTCAGAAAGTTGCATGTTACAAGAAATTAACGAATCAAATTTACCTTTAAAAATGTTCCATTCCTCAAAATTACCCGAAAATTTTGGTAAGGGGATTGCTGGAAACTTGATATTAACATCACTAGATTTATTAATTTTTGCATTGCCATTTTCATGCATGCTATTAATAAAGAGTTTTTTCAAGCTGACTTCCACTCTTAGGATCTCTGAGTCGATAACCTTGAAACTATTTTCAATTTCCTCTAAATCTTCATTTGTTTTCACAACTTTGGAGTATTCTTGTCTTAAAAGTTCACGCTGTTGATTTAATTTACGCACTTTATCAAACTTGATTTCAATGTCTTCGATTTCAACATCTTCTAATTGCCGATCCTTTATTGATGTTGATAGTTTCGTAATTTGTGCTTTGATTCCACCATGCGTCCTACTTAAAGAAGTAATATCTTTCTCCATTATTATTTACTATTCAAATCGAAAGAATTAAAATTTAAACTCCGGCTCGACGGACAAAATTTTATGGTTCGAAAGTACCATAGTTTAAGCTGGTTCACTTCATTCTTTCAATAAGTGGACTGTGATATTAAAAATTAAATGACAATTTGAATACATTTTTTTTATTTGAGCGAGGTTCAACCGATTCCGCAATGATTTTATACGGAAGCGTTCTTCCTTTTTTGAAGAGCTGATCACATGTCATCACAGTTACAATAATTTAAGTCGCTGAAGCCAAGTCAACACATGGTTGCAGCATTTTAACAAAGAGCGCCAACGAAGCTGCCAAATGTTATAAATAATATAAAAACAATGTTTTTAATGCTTTTCTTTTCAGCATATTACAAAATCATTTCTGTTATAGAATGGAAAAATAATTTTAAATATGTATTCCCATTCACTGTTATGGAATTCCTATAAACATTTTTGCTTTTGATTGAAATTAAGAATTTCTTTAAAATTTTTACATAACAGCATCTTTTGATAAAAATACCATTGTATTAGATTTTGTAATAATATACATGATCCCTTTTCATACTTCAATAGAAAATACAATTTTAAAATGTTACAGCAATAAGAAAATAACAAGATTTTCTTATTTCAATAAATGATTTTACTTAACTAAATGCAAGACATGTATTCAATTCCCTGTTTGATGTGGCATTTATATATGTATGATTTGGTGATAATATTTTACTCCTATTCAATATCACTCTTACCAATTGCTTAAAAACTACAAATAATTTATTATTGCACCAATTTCGAATGAAATACACTTCTATATTACAGAAATCGCTATTCATCAGACTTGTGGAAATATTTGACGTTATGCAGTGCATACGAGAGAATTAAGCAAATCATTTGGTATAACCATAGAGCTGATATATAAATGGAGGGAGCTAAACGCTTGTTTCCTGTCTCAACAAGTGTGCCCAACATGAGTCATGTGACTTTGGAAAAATCTGGGAGTAAGAACACCTTTTTGGCGCCATATCGCAAATCTTGGCTTACTCAAAAACTGCCTCGTAACATTTTGTTTCCCGGCATTGGGTCCAGTCGGTTTTCATTTCCGGTTAAACCAACCGGAAATCCTATAAAAAAATCCTATTTCATTTCCTAAACAGTCTATATAAATATCTTTTTTACACTAGTATCCGAGTTAAATTATATTTTGATTTTTTACTTTGTTTTTGTGCAATAATTAAAAGTGACTATTTTTCTTCTTTAAATAAACATTTTATTTCTTTTCCTTGCCTAAAAACTTTTTAAAACTTTGCATTACATGCTCAAATACTTTCTATCATTCTCTCAAACAGATAAAAAACAACTTTTTAAAAACAGATTATTAAAGTGGCATAAGTCTTTTTTTTTCCAATATACTTAATATAATAATAAATATCAATACTAACCATGTTATGACATATAGAAATTATAGAATCTTAAAATATATATTATCGATGTCTGTTACAATTTTACTTATTATTGCAGATATTTTTTAGTTTAAAACTTGTAGGAAACCTTTTTTAAAACCATTTATCTGTTGATTCTACTTTAGTATCCTATTTAAAAAATATAAAAAAATTAAAAGAATTTAGAAGAGATTGCTTAATTATTTTTGAAAAGAGAGAAAATCTTTAACTATCATAATTCTAAATATTTATTCTAAAGACTATTCATTTTAGCAATTTTAGTGACTGGAGCCATACAACAAATTTTTTAAAACGGAAATTAATAAATATCTTTTTAATCTAACTTGATCAAAGCTACTTTGAGGTTATTTATTATTTGTAGGAAGATGTAAATATAATTTTAGGTAGTTAATTTTATAAATACAAAAATTATTTAACAACTGTAAATATATTCTTGTAAATTAGTTTTATAAGCATTTAGGTGAATAGCATTTTTAAATCAAATTCTATAAAAATAAAAATCACAATTCTTGCCCAATAGGGTTTTATTAAAACAATTTCTTATAAAAACAATTAAACGATTTTCTATTATTTATTCCAATTTCTTTACAGAATAAAAATTTAAAAAAATAACTTAGGGCATAGATGAGTAATAAAATTTGTATCAAATAGCAAGATCTTGAATCTTATTTTGTTAAGGTTTTACATTCGTTAGAAAATGGTATGAAATTCTAAATGATGATATAAACATAAGAAAAAAATGTATTATCAAAATAAAGTACAGGAATTCTAAATTTAAAAAAATACAGCTTATTTGGTGTGACCAATAAACAAATTTTTTGTGACTAAATAAAGTTTATGATTTAGTTGCTAAAATTTTTCTTTTAATAAAAAAAAACCACAAACTATCTCCCTGAAAGTTATTAATAAAACATAAATAAAATAACATTTTGGTTATTTGCATTAAAATAAACACACAATTATTAATCAGTCAATAATGTTTATGTAAACACTTGTATTGGCGAGAAAAAATCCCGCCAAGCTTGTAGCCAAGCGCTTGCAATACATTCGAGATTAAAATAAAGCAAGTAGCAAAATATAATGCAGTTGCATCAGTTTAAACGAAGCTTAGTAACATATTAAATAAATTCAATACAATAACTAAACCAAACTGTGAAATAGTAATCAGTTATAACATCAAAATCACGGAGTAATAGAGGTTACGAAATTTTAAATTGACTTAAAATGCATATTAACAGAATATTCGTTTTTGTAAATACATGTGAAATGATACAGGACTATTCTTAGAAGCATTTTCTTTGCCTCTAATTGCACAGCAATAATTAAACAAGGCTCAAATAAGCTTTAAATTCCAACAGTTAAACGCGGGAAAAAATCTGCCATTGAAATATAATGGGGAGCGGAGAATGTGGTTACAGCTAACACAAATTCTGTCCCATAGTCACGTGTTTTTATCTTGTCCTACGCGAAAGTAGGGTTGCACTTCCTCTATCAGTATCCCAGCTCTATGGGTATAACGTCCTCTACGAAACACATCGCCTTTACAAACGGAAACAAAAATAAACATTAATTTAAAATGCAATTTCCGGTTGCCAACTCGGAAAAATATATACATAAAATAATTTAGATACATCATAAGAAGAAGTGCGGAAATACAGTGAGTCAGCGAGGATAATCTTTTTAAAATCTCAATAAATATTGCATTTCCGCTGATGCACGTGATACAAAAATAATACTTCAGTGAATGAATGCGATCAGCCACCACATCACTCCCCTGTCGAGTGAGGTACCAAACGATAAAAAGTCTTTAAATGTAACGAGCAAGGCGTCGAACTGCACGTCCAGTTCTGGTTGATGATGGAAAATGACTGTGTAAACCTAACTTTCTTGATGACTTTTGGAGCATTTCGGTTTGGTGGCCGAAGACATGAACGCTAATCAGATTTGGATTTAAATCCCATTGAAGGAGTTTCTTGCAGATGCTCGGTTGGGATCGTCTTTGCTTGAAAGTTCCTACTGGCCGATAATTTGCTGTGTCTTTATCGTCAGAGTTACCCAAAAAGCAGGGTTTAACTCTATCGATCGACACGTTGATTTCTTTATCCTTCAATTTGATGGTGAAATTTTTGTCAGCTCTGTTTAGCACCTCATATGGTCCTTGGTAAGGTGGTCGAAGACTATGACGAACGCTATCGGTTCTTACGAAGACATGTGAACAAGTTTTCAAGTTTCGAAAAATGAATAGCTTTTGCTTTGTAAAAGGAACCTGGCTTAGTTTATTCAAGTAATCTTTTAGCGTTCTGACAAACTCAGACTAAGGTTTATATCTTGTATTTTCAAAGAAGTCACATGGTAGTCTGATGTTTTCCCCATAAAGTAGTTCAGCTGGCATAGAGTTAAAATCCGAATGCCAAGTTGTGCGTATTCCAAGGAGAATGATCGGAAGTGATCGTGTCCACCTTAGATTTGCATGACACATTATGGCAGATTTGAGAGTTCGATGCAGCCGTTGGCCATTGGATGGTACACTGTTATTCGATTCCTCTTAAATCCAATGAGTTTTGATAATTCAAGAAATATTTGTGAATTGAATTGCGTTCCTTAATCGGTTGTAATGATCGTAGGCGATCCAAAGCGTGAAATCCAATTTTTAATTAGTGTATTAGCAACTGTATCGGCAGTAATGTCCGAAATCGGAATAGCGGGAGTATCTATCGATGATGGTTAAGCAGTAACGGAAACTTTCTGAAGATGGTAATAGTCCAATGATATCTAAGTTTATCTCGCTGAATCGTTGGCTGAAGGTTTTATATTGTTGATATGGCCTGTGGACATGTCTAGAAATTTTCGATTTTCGGTATTGTAGATAGCATCTACTCTAATATCTTTTTCAATTGATGGCCAAACGAATTTTGATGTCAGAAGTTTGATTCTAAATTTGATTCCCGGATGTGAGGAACTATGAACACAGCGAAATACTGATTTTCTGAAATCTGGCGGTATATATGGTCGGGGAGAATTTCAAAAAATGTCATACTAAATAAAAGATTTTGTTCCGACAACTGGTAACTTTAGCATCTTCAAGGAAGAATTTGGAAAAGAAAGAATTTCTTTCAAGTCCGTATCTGTCTCTTGAGATTTGGATATGGCTTCATAATCAATTTGGGTAGGAATATGAATTTCATCCATTCTTGACAGGGCATCAGCGATTGCATTGTCTTTACCGAAAATTGCGAATTCGGTGAATATTCTTATAATTTAGTATCATTTTATGATATTTATATTAAGTACTTGAATATATTTTGTAATATGTTTGAACATATTTTAAAATATTTTAAGAAATTTAATCCTGAAGTTATGACTAGAATAGATGGGAAAAGATTAAAATACAGATTTGCGTTAAAATGCTCTTTTTTATGCAAAATAAAATTTCGCATGCATGAAGTCTAGAATGGATTAAGAATTTCAGAAAAATAACTTCAGTTTAAAAATTATTTTTATATAAGATTTTTAAAACAGGGAACATATAGTAATACAAACATAAATTACATTAATGTATGAAAATAATTATGACTAACCATGCCAAATATTACTAAAACTTGCAGTTCGTAAATTCATATATAAAGCAAATTTATTCAACAGATAGATTACAACAAAATGTTATAACAACTCCATTTCTCAATTCTAAAACTACCCATACTTTAAAAATCTAAAATAATTTTGAATAATTCAGATTATTTATACAATACAAAGATGATTATTTGAAAAACATTAATGGATTTTGTCTAATTTACTGAAGCCAGAAGTTTGATTATTTCATTGAACTTGATATTATCTAAAAGTTTAACATTTTTCCAATATCTTACTTATTAATTTCCTTTTTCTAAAATAAAACACAAGGTAATGAACCTCTGAAAATGGTGGAAATTCTATAATACAGTCAATACAGCACAATAAAAAATCTAAAGCTATTCTAATATTCAACATACACACTAAAGAAGACTGGCAAACTGAAGTATATTTCACCCAGATTCCATATAAGAGATATTTAACACGTGTTTTTAATAATTTCATTGTATAAAAGTTGTTGGTATTTGAATTAAATCAAGGATACATGAAAAGCATAAGAATTTAATTTTTTATTATGGAAATAAATTAATAATAAAATAAGTGTAAACAAATAAGTGTTCATTACATCATATGATAGATTTAACAATCATCAACATAATCTCTCTTTTTAAAGAGAAAGTAAGATTTATCTACAAAAAATGCTCAGTATAATGATATATACAAAGTATTTTATCACATAAATATTTCTTTCTTCTGAATACATAAAAAAAGGTTTGCAGTGCTTTTCTTTTCGGCATATTATGAAATTATTGCTGCTGCACAGAAAATCCCTATGGAGCATATTTTAAAAATAAATTTATTCTTCAATATCAATTTCACATTAACTTACCATTCACAATGTAATTTATAAATTTCTAAAACTTTTCATAAGTTTATGAAATGCACCGCAACAGCTAATTTGTAAACTCCAAAACAGCATTTGTAAAAATAAGAGATAGCGATTTAAAACTAGACATTAATCGAGGAAAATTTTAAAATAAATTTTCTCACTTGAAATTTTTCTAAAAAAATAAATGATATTCACATGTAAAAGCAAAAACAACGCTTTCCTTCATGCTCAGCAATTCAATTGAGCAGGGAAAAAGTCTTACGCTACAACTAAGCATTTAAAGACAACCAGATCCGGCCTTGTGTATGAAGGGTCCCAGGTGCAAGAAACTATTTGGAGCCCTAATTTTTTTATGAAATAGAAAAAAAAAAAAAAACCATGAGCACATATTATTAATGCACGTTTATTTAATGCGTGATTTTGTTTTTGCTAATACATCAATTACTACAAAAAAACTTTAAAATTTTGCAATTTCATTTTTGATGCTAAATATAGCAAGTGATGCTAAATATAGCAGTGTTAAGAAATAACTCAAAATTCCTCAACCGGGTTTTTTATAACTTCGTCTTCTGCTAATTCGGAATAAATTCTTTTCCTTTCCCCAATTCGTTTTACAAGAAAATGTTCAAATTATGTGCTAGCACTTTTGCTTCGTCATAAAATGTGTTGAATTTTGTTCTTAAATTTTGGATTTCAGTTTTAATTTTATTGACTAAATTGAAAGCTGAGTCAAGAGCAATTACTTTTGTTTGAAATAGTTTATTGATAGTGTTAATTTTGGACAATATTGCAAATCTTACTATTAAACGTAAAATAAATGACGTACCTTGTTTCGCATATAATAAACTTTTAGCTTTGGATAACGTTGCATTATCGCTATTTACATTAATAAATTCTTCAAGGACATGACAATTTTGTTAAAACACTGTTTTGACCTAATCTATTTTGGTTTCCCAACCCTAGAGCTGATATATAAATGGAGGGAGCTAGTCGCTTGTTTCCTGTCTCAACAAGTGTGCCCAACATGAGTCATGTGACTTTGGAGAAATCTGGGAGTAAGAACACCTTTTTGGTGCCGCAAATCTTGGCATACTGAAAAAACTGCCGCGCAACATTTTGCCTCCCAGCATTAGGTCTAGTAGGTTTTCATATCCGGCTATTGGAAGCTCAGCAGTATCAAGGCCAGTTCCATAATCTACATAACCAAAAAACTTATGGCCATCCCATTCGATGTGTTTTCTAATGGACATCTCATCAATAATGAGTCCGCAAACTGGGGCAAATTTCGTTCTCTCTTTTTCTTTCTTTTGCTATTTTATCGGCTTTTATTTTTAATACATTTAAAGCAGCTTTCGTAAAGCCAGTTGAGGAATCTTCTACAGCTAGATGCCATTCCTTGATTGTTGAGGGATGAGGCAGACATATATTAAACATTTTCCTGACATATTTATAAGCCTTCACTGAATAGAAATGCAAAGTTACAGCGAAGCTTCTTATCTCTTTATATACTTCTTGGTGGAAGTTTCATTCCTCTTGACACGTTTCAATAGTTCTGCTGTAGGTCCCAGCAATGTTAACTATAAGAGATTATTAAATACTATTTAGTATTCAAATTTGCCAATTAAAAAAAGTTCAGAATTATTTTCTGCTATAAATAAAAATACTTATAATTATATATAATATATCAAATTTAACACACAAACGTATTATAAAAAACAAATTTGTTTCTAAATATCCAAGAAAAAGTAATTTTTTAAATTTCTATTTCAAACATTTATGATACCATTATGTTTCTTTTAGCGATGTAA
>JAPMOQ010009429.1:2809707-2842309 GCA_026543055.1 Argiope trifasciata
GGGGGGGGACTTAATAAATGTTTGATCTAGCAAAATACATTTAAAGATAAATGTTTTAAAATTCTAGAAATTTTAAAGCATGTTTCCTTAGATGTCGATACGTGTTATAATTAATGCATGTTGGGTGCAAAAAATTAAAGATGGTGGTGTGGAAGATTTGGTACGAGGAGGAAAGGGAAAATTAAGTGTCATTACAAAATTAATCATCAAATATATCATACTCATATATTTTTTTAGAAATTTAAATAAATAAAAACTAAATTAATGTATTTGCCTAGAATAATTTTTCATTTTCAAAATTTGAATGCTTGGACAGCACAATGTACATCCCATTCAGCACAGAAATAAATCACTGTCACGTTATCATTTTACAAAATCAAAAAAGAGAGAGAGAGAGAAACTGAAGACAAAGAATAGCAACTTCATTAATCTGATATACAATATTACTTAAATAAAATAAGTATAAAAATGAATTTAAAAGCGGGTATAAGTTCAGTTCACGTTACTCTTAACTCAATACAATTTGCGTAGAAGGGGGTAACAGAATTAATTTTGCTCCAGTGGCCTCAAGTTGTCAAAATCCACCACTGGATAAAATATTAATAGACATTCATGTTAGAAATTGAAACTATAGCATTTTCTTATTTTAACCTAATTGAAATTGTAATATTGAACATGCTCATAGACTCATAGAACAGAATCACTTGGGAGATTTTTAATTTTCAGAGACAAATTAAAATTAACATCACAAAGAACAGAAATAATGTTACATACATTTAACCAATTCTTTAGAAGATCTCTTGTGGAACAATAGTTTTTTAAAAACATGCTATCTTTATCACTGCTCAGAAGTGGCTGTAACTAAACAGTATGGAGCTCAGTAGCAAACATTTAGAAAAAAAAATTATGACAAATTGTTGAAGTTCTGCATTATTAAGGCATTTGATTACTCTTAGTAAAAATGCTATTTGATATTTTAAAGATATTATAATTTAGAAGAAATAAAGAAAATCAGTTTTTAGTATACTTTAGTTGACATAATTTAAATTTTTTAAATGCTTTTATTAATTTTTCACTCCTAATTTGCCAACCTGTTTCGAGATATGTGCCTTTATGTAACTATAATACCTTTTTTCGCTCCCTACAAATGGGTTTAGTCCTTCTATTCTATAACTCTCCATTGCTAAGGAATTTTAATTAAATGTCCCTGATTTTGATTAAATGTCAAAATTTCAAAAACTGTCGTTAATTAAATGTCTAATTTTATTTACTTGTATCTGAATTTTAATTTTAAACAAATAATTATATTAAAAAAATAGTCAAATATTTCAATTCGCAACGGAAATCAAATAAAACACATATTTAAATTTGTAAAATTTTGCTGCGTATTTACTATGTATAAAATAATCTGATGTCTCAGCTCAACGGCTCCACAATTCCGACTCATTTTTTCAGAGAAAAAAATATCCTAAATTTGTCTGTCCATATTAAAATTGTTTCGTTTATACCTTTTCTACTTATCTGCAAATACTTCAAATCAAACGAAAGCATAAATATAATTATAAAAATGATTTAAAGCTGAGTTCTACTCCCACCTTTTCTAAAGGGCTGCGGTGATCTGGTGATAAGTTTTCGGCTTCGGTTCCACCGAAGAACCGTCGTGTAAGCGGATCTGTTATACTCTAAATCCGTCAGGGTTAAACGTCTTCCCGATGGTGTGGCATAGAAGCTTGGAGAGGGGGGCACCAGCTTAGGCGTCGTTCTCGTCACCTGACAGTGGTTCAAAACCCCAAGGTCCGTCCAAAAATAGCCCAAGTGTTGCTTTACAACGGGACGTTAAAATAACTAAACTAAACTAAACTCACCTTTTCTAAACATGTGCAGCCACAATATTATGATCAATGTATGCAAATCCAATCGGAAAAAAATAATAAATTGAATTATAAAATGCGCATCTCTTTCGATGACCTGGTTTTTGAAATCGTTTAATAAATGACTATTTTTTGAATGACTTTTATTTCACTTCATTTATTTACTGGAAAAATTTGGTAATCAACCAAATGGTAAAAATTTTGGTAAAAATTTGGTATGTTGGGATTAATGATTACTAAAATTTCTATCAAATGTTTTATGTAACTTGATCTTAATAACTTCTTTAGTGAAGTATTTTTTAAGCTTCAAATGTTGATGATAACTTATCTCGTACAATTATAAATCTCTACACCGTTCTATTTATTGTACTATGCATTCCCCTACTTTTCTTTAACCTCCCTTAAATTTGAGTTTTAATATGAAAATAAATTGATTTCATTTCAGTTAATATAAATTTTTTTCTGCTAAAACCAAACGAATTAAAATGTAAACACAGAAAAGAGAATCGTGCAGGGTGGAAGTCTTATATGCGCTACAGAATATATTATTATAACTGATACTATATTTCAAAGGATTATTCTATGAAAATTTCTCTTTTTTCTCATAAAATTATCAGTTTTAATTTCATAGGGATTTAAATGATGTAAATAAAAATATTTTATTATGTTACAGTTAATAAATATAATTTTGAAAATTTATAAAATCTAAATTCTATATTGTCCATCAATCCTGTGGATCATATTCAATAAAGCATTCCTAATATTCCAATTTTGAGATGGAAAAAAAAAAAGCGTTGATCTTCTGCTACCAAATTTGATCGAATTCAGAAACTTTCAATTTCATTGTTTCAGAACAATCTCGCTATTTTAGGCCAATTCAACCTTGAAAAAATTCTGAGTGCTAATAGATATATTTTCCTAAAGTCAGTCAATGAAATGATCTGAAAGAAAGAGTTTTTATAAAATAGCAATTTTCATAACACAAATCAGTTTTTATCCCAAAATAATGGAACTATTTTTATAAGTTTCTCAAGAACTTTTTATTAGTTAAGATTCGCAGGATTGGTCTATATAAAAATTTAAAATTATGTAAGTGATCAGAATATTTATTGGCTCAAACAACATAAAACCTAATTATTCGCTTCCTTTACACTATTTTTCTTTTTAGATATGTATGCCTATTACTAATGTTTTAGCAATTAGATATTGGGCTCCGATTAGAGTGGATATGCCGTTTCCTATTTTAAAAAAAATGAGAAATAGAACTATTTCGAAATAAATAATAGTATTTCCTTATTTCAAGTGGGATTATGTACTCTAGCACTAAAAATTGAATGGTTTGAAAGAAATAGTAACAAATAAATAAGGGAATATAGACTTTTATTCGCAGCATTTTGTAAAAATTGACCAGAAAATTCTAGACGCTGCATGCGCTTTAATGCTTTTAATATTTTTATCTTAAAAACGACGTTGTGAGCATTTTCTTCATTTTTCCTTTAACCGACGATTTCCCTGATTTTTTCAGTATATTCCATGTAGATAGAAGAAACGGAGGAAAAAAAAGTAAAATATATTGGTTCATAAATGTTAACAAAAGTTAAAAAAAAAATTATTTCATTATTATGCTCAAAAGTATTTCTGGTGAAATTTCATTCTGGTAATGAAAATATGCATGTTCGGAAAATATGTATGAAAGCGTCATTTAAGATTTCTAAGATAGCCTCCAAAGCACTGTTATAGATTATTAGCAATATCTGCAAGGCGTTGCCCATGACTTGATGAGTGTTTGCAAAATCAAAAATAAAAGATAAAAAATAAAGTTATAAAAACATATCAATCATTAATACAAAAAAAACCCTTAATGATTTTACATGTTTTTTTAAATTCCGTGATAAGAATATTGCTTAGTGAACTAGTTTAACATACACACATGCAAGCAAGCATATCCTTTTATACAGATAGTTAATGACGATTGTAGACCATACAATTGGAAACATTAGGATATTCTAATATAACTTAATAAAAGAGGCCATTGATTTTCTTTTTTATATGAATTGAATTTCGATACTTATTTTTCTGATAAAACGATATTAGTTACCTTTTAAGAATCAAATTAACTACTTTTTATTGCAATATATAGGAATAAGAAAATTATATATATATGCAAGATCTTAGAAACAAAAAATCATACATAAAAAATATTTACAAAAAAAAAATGTTAACATCAATATCTGAATCATATATAAAAAAGTATAATTATAAATTATATAAAATATCCGAGGGGGGAAAAGCTATAGACATATTCTTATTGAGCTACCTTCTCTTTCTCTCATATATATATATATATATATATAATTGCCAAAACATCGTGTTAAGAATAATTTTTTCAGTTTTATTGCCCTTTTTCCGCCTATATTAAGAAATTTCCTTATTATGACGTCATTTCAAATTGTAGAGTAACTCTAATTGAATAGCAATTCTAAAATTATTTTTTTCCTTTGGATTTCAACTGATAAAAAAAAATATTTATAGGTATTTTTCGCAATATTTTTTTTTTTTTTGGTACAGCTGAATTTCGCCAAAAATAATGCAGATGCCGATATGAAATTTTTATCAATTATTTCTTTGTATTTCACGCCCTCTTAAATAGAATTTCAAAAGTTTCTCTTACATTTAATATGAAATTTTTAAAAAAAAGTGTTATTCTAAATGTTCGATTATTTCAGATTTACTTTTCATTAAGTTAATTGCCATTTATATCTCATTTTATCCAGCACCTCTCTTTTTTTCAGCTCATTATCAGCTGTTGCTGCAGGCACTCTACCAAGCCACTGCTGATCAGAAGTTGTTTGAACTTTCTCAGCTCAATGTAATCAACTTTTGCCTCTAAAAAGCGTCGATAATTTTGTCAAAAATATTCATGAAAATATTATATGTAGCATAACATTTACAATAAACAAACTATAATTTCAGTTATAATGCAGCGTTTCGAAATAAAGGGAATTAAGAAAATGAAAATAGCACAAATAATACAGTTTCGGCGCAAAATTAAAAAAATTATTATTAATAATAATAATAATCACTAGAGGATCACCCGGAATTTCTTATATTGAAAAGATTGTGATCATTGTGGGAGAACTTATTAAAATCATCATTTTCAAATTATATAAGAAAATATATATCCTAGAAAATGTGAGGCATGCCTCCAATTCTTATTCCTCGATGTCCTCTTTATGAAATCATTTAAAACGCTATAAACCATACTAGCCAAAGGTTTATGCTACTTTAATTCTCCCCCCCCCCCCCCCCCAAAAAAAAACTGTTGTAATAATTTAGTGGAGTCTATTGCTAATCCTCAAGCAGAAAATGTAAGTCCAAATTATGTTTAGAGGCAGTTGGGACAAGTTTGGATAATCCCAATAATTAAGTTATAAATGTGAACACTTTCATAAGAAGCATCTGAACTGTGGTAAGTTTTGTAGCATTAGTGAATTTTCTAATACACACACACACACACACAAAAAAAAAAAAAAAAAAAATATACCATTAACAAGACATGGAACATATTTTTGTACAGAATGCAGCGAAATTTATGATAGTTCATGAAATTTAAATTTTTACTCTGTGTATGACATAAAAAGCTTTAAAACATATTATTTTAATCCTATGACAACTTTTAAAATTTCATCAAAGTTTGAAACTATTGGTACTCATACTTTCTTTTATAAAAATCAACTAGTAAATAATATGTGTGTGGGGGGGGGGGAAATGCTCTATATTTATTTATGTCAACTTTTCGCCCCATTACATCAGTTAAGGATTAAACCAAAATTAGAGGAAAACTGTAAACGCAAACCGGATATTCCTTTTCCATATTAGATGTTCCGTTTAAAATTTGCATATGTGAACAAAAAAATTTTAGGCCTGTTACATATTATCCCATTCATAGCATTGTCATCATACTTGTTACGAAAATATTAAATATCAAATCATTCAAGAGGGTACTCTTACTTTAATCAAATCTTAATCATTACTTTCCTATCCTGTTTTAAAAATTGCTAGTTTATTGTGTGGCGAAGGAGATTGTTGGAATTCCTGGCCTAACCCTTTCGGGCCCCATAATGATGTAACCCTATCAAGCACGTGCGCTGGTGACGTCAGAAAAGTATTCCCATGATCCCATAGTAACAGATAAAAGTTGAGTTTAGTTTGGGTATGAGTTTTGGCGGAGGAAGTGTGTAAGATCGCATCCAGTGATGGTTGTGTGTTGTAGAAAGAATTTGGACACGTAACATGAAATATATGTAAATATTTGTATATAACTGTCAGTGCTTGTATCCACGTTCAGCAAATAAAAAAGATGATAAAAGTGAGAATGCTCGGATTGAAGATTTCGATGTTTATATATAATTCATCTTGGAATATCGTGACTCTATATCATTTAGAAGATCTGGCAATGACAAGGTAAGAGAGCATTTTCTCTTACATTTCGATAAAGTTGAATTTGGGGCCTAGAAATCCCAAAATCTGGCATCTCTGCCGGGATATACGTATAATACAGAATTAAAAATATATATAGAATTCGAGGTATTTGGAATTAGAATTTAGGAATTATTAGAAATGGATGTTGGAAGCATTAAAAAAGAACTAAGAAGAGTAATTTTACGAGGTCATTAAATAAAGCTTGTGAAATTTTGGAAAAGAAAGCGGAGGACGCAAATATCTTGGCGGCACAGATAGCCCTATTAAAACATAAATATAAAGAATTAAATTATTTAGATGCAAAGGTTTTAGCAATTTTACAAAGCGATGTAACGTGCACGCAAGAAAATGCTGATATAGAACATGAAGCAATTACTGCTTATGAAGATAGATTTTTAGAAACGAAAACGAAGCTACAGAGAAGATTAAAGTGTTTAGAAAAACCTAAACCAGATGCTCTGTGATGAAAGAATCTGTCGATAATACTAATCGTAAATTTAGACTTCCAGAGCTAGAATTAAAACAATTTAGTGGAAACATTAAAGGATGGCTTCAGTGATGGGGGCAGTTTAAAAAGATTCATGAAGTTGAAGATATTTTAGATAATGAAGAATTTCAGCATTTATTGCAATCAACATTTAAGTGTTAGCCAACTAGGCAGTTAGTAGAATCTTTCCCTCCAACAGAAAATAATTATGAGGCAGCTTTCAAGTACTTAAGATATCCGATTGGGTAAAAATCGTCAAATTTGACAAAACTAACGAGCAAAAAAATTTTAATGCATAATGTTTAAGCCTGTTCTTTTAGCTTTCCAAATCTGTTTTATTTTTGTTCTACTTTCTTTAGAAATAAAGTTACGGTCATTTTAAGTTACCATAGTGCAACAAAAGTCAAACCGGAAATGGCATTTCGAAAACGGAAGCTCATGTAAATATCACGATTTGTCAGGGAATTTCGATGCTAAAAATTATTAATAATGACTAAAATAATTATTTTATACCATTTATGCGTGATAATAAGTATATGTAGGTATTATTCTAAAATTTGTCTCATTAAAATTGGCAACAAATGTATTGTACTGAAGTTCTGTTTGTTCATTTTCTCCACGTTATTGAATACTTCTCAAGTGAATTATTTACGAGCTTTTCTCAACTTCAACTCACTTTCTTTGCTATATTCTAAATCTGTTTCTGGCTTTAGTATGCCGAAAACGAGATCTAAACTTTCTAAGAACAACGTTCCAATAATCCAATGTATCGCCAGTGCCTTGAAGGACCAAATAATTGGTGTAAGTTTCAGACAGCCAAATTTTCAGGCATAGAACTTAAAGAAAAGAAACCAGGCCTATCATCTACCATTATAAATGAAATAAAAGGAGCAAATATGGAACTCTGTGACCAAAAATTATAGCAGAAATGCCTGCATGGAAAAACACAGAATTGCAATGAAAGTTTTAACTGTGCACTGTGGAATGTTGTGCCCAAAGAAACAATTGTCGAACTGCAAACTCTTTATTTAGGTACATATATTGCTGTTTTACACTTCTGGATATACTGGTTTATTAGCAGTTTTTGAAAAATTAGGTGTGCCTATTGAATCAGAACAAGTGAAAGGTTTCATCATCAATGATAATAGCATAATAACTGATTCAATACGATATTCTTCAGCATCTGTAAAACTGTCCAGAAAAAAAAAAAAAAAAAAAAAAAAAGAGCAGCTAGAAAGAGTAAATCAGTAAAGGTTGATATAAAGGAAGGTCCAACTTATAAATCAAGAGAGTTTTAGACTTATTGAAAGATAATAATTTTGCTTTTTAAAAATATATATATAAACTTTAAAAGCATTTTCTGAAGAATTCAATTTTTGCACTACTGTAAACACATCTCAATATTTTCTAAATATATTCTTATGAAATTTAGTAGAATTGTTTTATAGAAAATTTTTAATGCTCTGAACGAAAAACTAAAATATAAATGCAGTTTTAAGCATTTTACAGGTACTCATAGAAAAATTGAGCACATTTTTTTTCAAAAAACTCTTGTTTATATAATTGTTATAGCCATATCTCAGCATACATTACACATATTCAAAAAATTTTAGTTCAAAGCATGCGTATTGATTATTACAATGTTCTCCTAAATTATTTTTAATATCTGCTAGAGATTTTTTTCTCTACAACTGTTGGCGTAACAGTTAATTTTTCTGTTTTTTCACTACAATTTTCCCTTTTTTTCAAAATGTTATGAAAATATTTTTTTAATTTTTGAATACTTTTCATTATTCTGTTACATATTCAAACTAAACCTAGATTAATAACAAGCATTTGAAGCATATTTAGAAAAAAAGGCTCAGAACCCAGTCGGATACCTTAAAGTAGCGTTTCGGTAGAGATTTTTGCTGATCGAAGTTCACATCAGAGAGCTTCTTTCGGTAGTCATAAATAACACGAATTCTCAAGGTTAAAAGTATTATCTAGTTAAACTGTATGATACTTTAGAAGCTCAGAACTTTAAAGTCATGAGGAGTTGCAGAAGATACCATTTCAAGTTTATTATTGTATCCTTTTGTGGAGTCTTGTTTACCAAGCGATTTATTGAGAATGTACGAACGTAATCAAACCGAATTAATTACAACAAAAGGTTCGGGGAGTAGTAAGCTGACTCATCTCATAAATTTTCTTAAAAAGGAAATCGAATCGAAACAAAAATTAATTATTGCGCATTCTTTTCTTGATTTAGATAAACATAATAAAAAACATTGAATCATATTATTCGTGAAATGTTAAATAGGCCTTCTGATTTTAATTTATTTAATAATTTGGGAAAAAATTCGTACTCGATTGATTAAAAAAAGTAAGGAATGCACTTTTTGCGATAAATCGCATATGACTCAAGATTGTAGATTTGCGAAGGGTTTAACAAATGAAAAAAAAAAAAAAGGAAATTCTTTTAAACCGCGGAATTTGTTTTCGATGTCTAAATTATAAACCCAGACACATTGCGAGTTTCTCTAAGCAAACAATTAATTGCCCTAAAAGCAATGGGAAACTGCCTATCATGTGTAATACGAGTGGTGAATGTGAGAGTAATAAAAATAATGAAAAAAGTTTAGAAGAAGAAATTGTCACAGACAGCACTTTAACTAATAAAACATCTTTATGTCAAGTTTATTTACAAACATTAGTAGTTAAAATTCGTGGGAACGGTGAAACTAAATTAATTCGTTGCCTCTATGATACAGGATCACAAAGATCCTACATATCAAAATACGCTACAGAAAGAATGAATTATGAAGTTATAAGTGAGGAATCTATTCTGCATTCTCTATTTAGCAAGGTTGAAAAAGAGGAAAACCATAAAAAGTATCGGGTGCTTTTAAGTAATGTAGATAATAGTTATCATTGTAATTTTTGAGGTATTGGACCAGGAAAAGATTTGTTCCGATATTTCTAGAGTAAAATTGACTCCCTAAGTGAGAGATCATAAATCTAACAGAATATTTTTAAATGAAGTAGTGCATGCCTATGATGATTAATTATTGTATCAGTGTTCTCCATTAGAAATTCATTTGTTAATTGGGGCTGACGTCGCTGATAAACTGCTCACAGGAGAGGTAAAGCAACTTAGTTCAGGAATGAAATTAGGCAGGACACTGATGGAAAAGACAAATGAAAAAGTAAAGAGCGTCAGTACGTTTACTGTTCTATCCTGTCACGTGAATGATGCAGCCATCTCAGATTTGTGGAGATTAGACACACTTGGAATTTATGATCCAAGAGGAAAGAAAACTAGGGAAGAATTGGAACAATCAGCAAAAGAGCATTTTGTTCGAATTGTAACTAGAAATGAAGAAGGAAGGTACCAAGCATGATTACTCTAGGTTGAAGGACACCTCTTCTTAACAAATTTCAAAAATATTGCGGAAAAAAGACTTGCAAATTAGTGATTATTCCTACAGCGTTGCCAAGTAAGCATTCGATAGTTGAAAAACTTGTACGATGGAAACGTTGCTTTCTAGGTCATGCAGGTGTACAAATTGGGATGATCAAACTTCGAGAAGATTTCTGGATACTAAAATAAAAAACTGTCCGCAAAGTTGTTAAGAGCTGTGTAACTTGTAAAAGATATGATGCACAAGCAAGAGAAATTCAAACATCTCCATTGCCAGTTGACCGACTTCCGTATTTGAAATTATAGAAATTGACTTTTCTAGACTTCTCTATCTAAAGGGAAAATCCAAATTATTAAATAAATTAAAGGACTCTCTATCATAAGTCCTGGATTGTTATCTATACTTGTGAAGCATTTAGAGCAGTACATCTAGAATTGTCCATTTCACTGCCTACAGAAATGTCCGGCAGTCATTCCGCAAATACGTGACTTATCGAGGTAGACCTGTCGTCTATTCGTCGAACATTGGAACAAACTTTGTCGGCGTGAACAATCCCATCAAAAAGATTAACTAGGAGACAGTAACCAAATATAGTACTGTGAACAAAATTGACTGGAAGCTCATTAACCGATCTGAACCTTGGTGGGGTGGCTATAGAAGTGGTTAATTGGTATTGTTAAACGGATTCTTCGTGAAGTTCTAGAACAAAAGATTTTAAATTTTGAAAAATCAAGCACTGTCTTATGTGACTGTGAAAATGTCATCAACGGACGACCTCTAACGTATGTAAATGATGACTCAAGTAACTTAGAACATTTTACTACCAATACGTTCTTGCAAAAAGTCACAGAGGTTGGAATGCCTGATCTAGATATCCATGATAGTATATCACTAAATAAAAGGTTTGCCTATCGTCAAAGATTATGACAAGATCTAAGAAAGAACTTTCGCTCTGAATATTTGGAACCGTTTAGGCGATTTGAAAGAAAGATAAGAACCTCACCATCTATCATGATCGGAGTCATTGTTCTGATATCCAGTGAAAATACGAAGAAAAAAAAATGGACTGGCCTTTGGGTACAGTAATCGAAGTCTTCACATCGCCAGATGGAAACATCAAACTTGTGAAACTGAAGACCAAAAATGGAGAAATCCTATTTCCAACTTTGAGATTGTATCCTTTGGAAGTTTGTGAACAAGACAAGGAACTTTTCCAAAAGTGTGAGCTACCTGTGATGAAGAAATCAAACTTTAATGATTCCAGTGCAGCTGAAAGTGATTATCTGGATAAATCTGTGCCTGATGTACCAATCTCCAGGTATGGCAAGAGGTTAAAAAAGGTAAAGAGACTCTTATTATGAAAACTGAACTTTTCTTTACTACAATAATTCTTATCCTTTGAATTTTTTATTATCAATTTCATATTTTAAGAATTTTAATCAAGAATTGAACACTTAGTTAAAGCTTTGTACCCATGATA
The DNA here is from genome assembly GCA_026543055.1 of Argiope trifasciata. Lineage (NCBI taxonomy): Eukaryota > Metazoa > Arthropoda > Arachnida > Araneae > Araneidae > Argiope > Argiope trifasciata. The sequence goes on from JAPMOQ010009429.1 coordinate 2,821,432, forward strand.
TATTTTGATGCATGAAATACTTTTATAGCTTCGATAAATTTTGATAGTTGAATGCTGCTTTCATATATTTTAGTATTTGAAATGCTTTTGTAACTTTGTAGTTGAAATTCTTTCAGTAATAATTAACACAAATAGCAAATAGAATGTATACTAATATTTTAAACTAATAAAATTCCCAATGGTTGCATTTAACTTGATTATCTAGATAATGTTTAATTCTCTGAAGCTTTTAACTTTTAGGAAATTCCTCATTTGTAATTTCAGCTTCAATATTGCTCAGATACAAATTATCAATGCTGCTTTGAAGCGAGAACCTAGCGTCAGAAAAGTATATGGAATTTAAGTTAATAGCATAAATTAGAAAATTTTTGTGTGAATGCTGAATATTATTGTGCATCAGGATGGAACGAAAAAAAATCAATTTTGTTCTTTATTTTGTAATAGTGCGGAAAAGTTTCCTTTTGGTATAGATAAAACAAATGATAAATATGAAAAATATTGGAGTAGGTCTTGAGGTGCAACAAGGATGTCAAAGTGTCATAAAATTGAAATTTTTGATACATTATAAAGTTCTTTACGAAACAACCAACTTTTGATTTTTAATTTATAATAGAGCGAAAAAGTTACCTTTTGGTAGAGATAAGATAAATAAAAAAATATAAAGATATATTGAAGTACATCTGAAGGTACCGTAAGGACGTTAACATTTCGTAAAAACATACTTTTTACTGCTTTTTAAGGAATGGCATCGAATTGAGCTGTCGCCGAAATGGTTGTTATTTAGGTAAGGCTGGGATTTGTCTAATTCCTGTGAGAAGGACAGGCCTGGTTTAAAATCACTAACTTTGCCGAGTTCTGTTGAGTTGTCGTCTCCATTCCGTCTATTGCGAAACTGATTTGTTAGTTTGTGCGCTTTGCTATGAGTAAAAATGGCTCAATCTAAATTAAAGAAGAGACAAATGTTGGAGGGTTCTATTTTGGGGAAATTTAGTTATTTGCTTGAAGTTAAACTACTTATTTACGAAAATGTTATAACATGCTATTGTTATATTAGGCATAATCTTAAATTGCTTCAGAGAAGGATCCTCCTGTAAATGAAATATGTAACATTTTAATTCCCATAATAGAACAAATATGGTCAAGAGTTTCTATTCCCGTTGCTTCTAGAAAAACAATTTCACAAATAATAAAAGCTTATCATACTATATACAGAAATTTATTAAAGTATTTAAAAAATCAGATAAGTTTAATTTCAATCTCACAGGGTTTAGAGAAGCTAGACATTTGTTTAATATTCCTGACTTGTATAAAAGAAAGTATATCGGTGATGAAACAAAAGTTTCTTAACGATCAACTCTCTAACAGGAAAAAACAACCACTTCTAAAATCTAATAATTTCTCTCTGCACTACATTATTATGTTAAACCATGCTATGTTATGTTATCTTTTCATCAGATCACTAGGGAATGGAGATTACAGGATCAATGCCCAGGCTCTCCTTCCAAATACTATTATTTGCTGGTCTAACAGGAAAAAGGTTATAGGTTATATTGATATTGCAAGCACAAGCCCTTGAGAGGGAAGGGGGAAGCAAGAAAGAGTAAAGAATTATAGAGAATAATTAAGCTTGATTAAAAACGGACAAAAAATACTTGTGAATCAGAAATTATTACTGGCGACAAAGGCAACACTGAACAACAGTGTTCTTTACAAAAAGCGGTAAACTAACCAGATCCATCAAATAGACAAGGAGAGATCAAACCAGCAGGTGCCTGTGTGGTTTAATATTAAATTAAAATCTTTCTGTATTTATGGTTCCAAACATCTCATAAACTTTATTTCATATTCACGCTATCTCTCTGACGATCTCAAGAAAGTTATAGACTAGATAATTCAAAGAAATGGGTACTTTGCTGCTTCAGAAAATATCCTTTTGTTCAGGGTAAGTGGTGCAAATAAAATTAAAAGAGATATTGATTTAAGACGTGTTTTAAAAGAAAGAACAGAAAACAAAGACAGAGCTAGGAAGTATAATGTTCCAAAGATAAACTTCGATGCAAAGTATTACATCGACATGATTTCATGCCTTCAAATGGCGTAACTGAACCTCCTTTGTTAAAACACATTTCCATTGACTCTCTGAAAGACTTTACATGGAAGGCATGTGAAATTAAACCAAATAGTATAGGAGACTAGGTTATCGATTTTTCCCACCTTCACAAGTGAAAGATACGTAAGAACAAAAATTGACTCGGATGTGAATATGTCAAAATTTAATTAAAATAAAAACAGTTTAATGTGGCAATAAAGTAGAAATAAAAATTTTGCAGTTCTAGCATTTGTAATCATTAAGGACTCAGAAATGAAAAACACAGCATTTGACATAAAAAGTATTTTTTTACTATTATATTTTGCAATAATTTTTTCCATTTGTAATGCTTATATGTGTATTTAAAATAATCTTTTCTAATATTATATGAACGAAAAATTCATAAAAATATTTTATCAAAGTTTATAGTTTTTCAATTTTTTTTCAGACTCTAAGCTCTTTACACCTCCAGATATTGTTGTATTGCGACCGATTTTTAAAAAATTCCTTTTCAACTCAAACGCTAGCTTTTCCCCTCTATTACCAAATTCAAATCTAAGAAAACAATTTAAAGAACCATTTTTAAAATTTCCATTTCTTTTTTTTTTCAATTTTTGTACAAAATTCAAGCTTTTTGCGGCATATCAAGATATTGTTATATTTCAACCAAATTTTTTTAAATGGTTTTTAAACCTAAAAGGTAGCTTTTCCACGTCATTACCAAGTTAAAATCTGAAAAAGAAAAAATCAAGGTAATTTTCGTGTCACCCAATTGTGCATGCTTTTGAATGTGATTGAAGAGGTAAAAATAATTGATAAGTATTTATATTGCTCTTGCATTATTAAAAACTTGGTTTTGTTTTATTAATTTTGTTTTGTAATATAGAATAACATTTACAATAGTTGGATTTAAGAGACTGCATAGACGTTCTCGGCTTTTGCTTAAGCTTTACACTTTTAAGAAAATTCCTTTAGATTCAGTTTAAGCAATAAATTCTGCGTCAAAACAAGAATGGAGAACTAAGGTGCTTTTTTGTTTTAGTGTTCAGAAACTTTTTACCTACTTTTTGCCATTTTAAAAGTGGAGACGTTATTCAGTGTAAGCTGAAATGTACTGTAAGTTCTCACGAAATAACAAGGAATAAAAATTCAATTATAAAATGTACTTTCAAACGCCGACATAAGTGCCAGGTTTGAAGGACAGCATTTTGCATCGCGATCGTGATGTGCCAGGAGACTTAACTCCGATCTGTAGAGAAAAATATAGATATGTGACTAGAGCATATTGTCGGACATGAAATGATGATTTTAATGTTTCTTTTCTCCATTATTTACCATTTATAAATGTTTTTATGTGTGTTACATTGCCATATATTGGTAAATATGATGCTAAAAAATTTTATTTAATAAATGTCAAGAGCTTCATTTGAATATGTAGTTCAAATTTTCTCACTTATTTTCACAAAACGTATTCTACTGTCCTCTGAAGTGGGAAACATTTCTTGTTAATCCTGTATTTGCATTTACCTTGAATAATGAGCATGAAATGATGGTTTCAGTGTTACTTCTCCCTATTATTTGCCATTTATAAAGCACATTAAATACTTTTATGTGGGGTACAGCACCATCTATTGGTAAATATTATATTAAACTTTTTTATTTAATAAATGTCAAGAGCATCATTTGAATTATCGGTTATTCAAATTTTCTCATTTCTTTTAATAAAGCGTATTCTAATGCCCTCTGAAGAGGGAAACTTATTTCCTGTTAATCCTGCATTTGCATTTATCTTCAATCCTCACTTATGCGTAAAAAAGTGAATTTGCCCACTTTTTTTTTTATGATAACAACCTTCTCACATAATCACGCCTACTCCAGTATGATTGACTGCTGTCAAAGCTTAATCCGAGCATCAGCTGTTTTCATCAATACAGCGCAAAACACGCTAGGTTCTAAATTGAATCTGATTCTAAATTGAAAGATTTCTGTCGTTGCTTTTATAAATCGAGGAACAGGTTGGTAACATTGTCTTTCTGGTATTAATTAATTGTCCTTAAAAATGATATATTTTCTCTGGGGTATGTCAGACAATTTGTTACTAGCAGTAATAGCATTGGATTACAAATGATGCCATCTCGGTATTTGATTCACGTTGATCAATCAGATCTCGATTTGCATATTTTTAAATTTTCGATTAATTGTTAAAATATGAAGGAAAAAACGAAATTTTTTTAAAAAAAACGAAATTATATTAAAGTGCATGTGAATTCACAGAATAAAAGTCTCTATTTGGTGCATAGCAGTTTCTTTTTAGTATGTAAATTTAAATGTGTGAAGTCATGTTTCAGTAAGCATTTTGATAAAAATTACCGAATTGGGTGAAATGCCATTAATACAGCATTTTACATTTTTATTACATCAAGAGAATAGAAGAAAAAAAATCCTAATCTAAAATTTATTCAAAAATAATAATGGAAAAATTACTTAATTGTTGCATATCAACAATAGCTCTTTAACAGTTATTTTATATAGCATTCGTTGATGGATCATTTCAATACTCCTCCCAATCTAAATTATTATTGCTTTATCTTGTTTGCAAAAATTTCATGATTTCTCAAACTTTTACCAAAAAAGCAGTGAAATTTTTATCTGCTGCAGCATTATATTGATTCAAGGAAACTTTCGTAGTTAAGAATTTCAATTTTGTAATTCGCATTCAAATCAGGGTTTCAAAAAATATATCCATGTTTCTTTTATAATTCAATTGCAGGGTATACTGATTTGTGTCCATACAACAGATTTCAACCCAGGCCTTTACCAGACCCAGATTCTGTACAAATAAAGCGAGAAATTCCATGAATATCAAATAGAATTACTTGTTAATTCTAGTTGAAAATTAAGGATTGGTCAATTTTATTTAACTCTAATGACATTAAAAAATGCAATGCTCACACTAAATGAATATTTTTGCATACATTTATACATTTTGGTTCAGGTATATTCAAGATGTTAAGAATATAAAGTGAATGATAACAAGAAGCGGTATCCACTGTATGTACAACTTATTAGTCAGATTTTAAAGTTAATGTCACATTTTGAATTATTTTTGAAATATTGCAAGGAATTCAAACGTAATGACAGGTTACTATATTTTAAAAATCTTTTAGTATACTTATTAATTTTTTTAACATTCATTCAGAATTTCATGGTACAATTATTTTAATATTAGTGTTTTAAACATAATTAAAAAGAAATTAAAAGAATGATATGCTGTAAATTTTAGTGAAATAATATATGCTAATAATTCAGTCAAAGGTTTCGAAAAAAAAAAAAAGAAGAAGAAGAGAAAAAGGGGTACTTGTCTTTCATAATTGATAGTATATTAGTTGTAATGTGTTTTTCTAAATACTTGAGCTATATTGAGACCAACAGCAATTAAAGTGCTAAATAAATTGTCACTTGTTTCTTTCCCTTCACATTCATTTAAATAAAAGCTTCTTAATACTTTGCATTCCAAAAAAGTGATGATATATTATTACACCCATGTGAAAGCAAAAATTTCTTTCATTGTTAGAAATCTTGAAAATAATTATTGTTTTGTTATAATTCCTAAAATTAATGTGAAAGTTTTTGCTGTTATATTACTTTAAATATAGTCATTATCCAACAAGAATGTAAAAAGAATATATCCTGCATAGGGTGAAAAGGATTAAAGTTCGGACCATAATGAATGCAGATAATATAGTTCTAGAGCAGAATTCAATTTTAGCATCTGTAATTCTTTTAAACTCTTCTACATTTAAAAAAAAAATCAATATAATTTACAGATTTTCTCTTTTATTGACTAAATAAAATTTCAATAAACCTATATTTATTATTACAAAATATCCCATTTGAACAGTCATATTTAATTCAAGATGAAAATGAGGTCATATGTTCAAGAGATTGCAGTTGAGGTAAAATAGGCGATATGTACAAGACGATAACTCAAAAAGCAAGACATTTTTTTATATATAATACTTATTACAATGGCTGCTAGTAAACTCCATGTAAATTGTTTTGTTACTCATATTAGCAAGTCCTTATTATTGGCTGTGCATAATTGTTCAAGTTTTTATATGTCTTGTTCTTTTTACATAACTGATTTAAGTATAATAAAAATATTGCTTAGAATATTGCCTTTGATTATCTTTATCCTTTAAACCAAATTAAAACAATTTACTCACTGCTTCAAATTGAAATAATCTTTAAATTTAGAACAAATTCTGATTTATAAAATTGATATTAGAGGATAGGATAACATTGGGAATGAGCCATTACATATCAAATTTGATCATAATTTATTTTTCTACGTTAAATATGAGCATGGTTAATTTCCATAATGAGATAGTGCTATTTAAACCATCTTATTATAATGGAAGATTTTCATTTAATGCATAAATTTCATCGAAACAATATCAACTTTAAAACCAGATTGAAAATTCCAAGACGGTTTTCACGTCAAAATACTAGTTTAAATTATCTTTCAGTTTAATTAAAATATTTCCCCAAAAGAAGTTTTATACATATGCTGAAGTACTACACATTGTCACTTTAAGTAAAAACTCTGCATAAGTATTTCAACATAATAGTTTGGTCGGAATTTTCTTTTTAACATTTTTTTGTGTGAATATATTAAGTCTTTGTAAAACTTTAATAAATATGGTAGATGTAATAGCATAAGTGAATAATTTTTATATGTGCTAATTTTTTCTATGCACATTAGTCTTAATGTGAAAGTATATATCGATTTTATTTTAAATATTAGATTCATATATTATTATTTGTGTCTATATCTTATTATTTGCCATATGATAAGTAATGCAATTCAAAATATTGCCATGAATTTTATTATTGCATTTATTTTAATTTTATTATTGTAATGAATGAATTTTTTCTCCTTTATGAAAGTAGAATTTGTGCATCAGACAAAAAAAAAATCTCCTGACAAACTTCAAGAAGTCTGTATAGACAAAGAAAGAAGAACTGCTGTAAAGAATAATGGTCTGTATATACTTTCAAATTCTAACAATGCTTATTAATGAGAAGGTAAATTATTTATTAATTACCTTTAAAATATTTTATGCATGGTGCCAAAAAATAGCTAGTTTGAGCAATACTTAATTTTATTGCCAACTTCCTTGTTCAGTTAATTACACTTCTCTTATGTTTAGTTATATTTATTGTCTTTAGTTATCTTGAGTTTTTTAAAATGTAATTATATAATAATTATCTTTAGATCTGTGGAAATAATATTTATTAAGAAGAGAAAATAATATCTAGGACTTTTGATCAACACATTGTAACCATTTATTAAAGAGTTTTCAAAATAAACTTTATCTCTGTTTCTTGTTATTTCCTTACCAGACCAAAAAAAGTGCTTTTTAAAATTTAATTAAAAAAATTGAAATATTGTGTGATCATTTGTTAGAAATTCAGTTTTTCAATAGTACAGCCCAGAGAGATTCATCCATCATTTTTCCATCCTCCTAGATTCCATTCTGATGATTGCATAAAAGCAAGAAAAGAAATTTAAGAATTTATAGTTATGAAAATTGATTTTATTCTTCAGTATGTGCAATTTGATATTTATATCAAATTAAATTATTAGGCCTAGTTAACTTTTTTAATGTTTTTCAAATTTTGCAGTCATTTTTGAAATCATTTTTACTTTAAGATAATTTTTATTTAGACCAATCTGTTGAAAGCGCACGACCGGTTACAGACAGGGGAAATATCCGGAAAATCGTACCAAACGTTGATGATTACCAAGCGTATCAGAAACTTGAAGTTATGCAAGCACCCAGCAACTTTTCATGATGATACAACATCATTCATTTCGTTAGATATTCATTATAAAGAAAATGAAAAGTAAGTAAATTTATGTCATTTTATATATCTATTATACTTTTGAACTCGTTCAGTGCTTTTTGTGTTGAATTGATCTTTTGTAGTTTCGAGATGTTCATTTAAAGGATTTTTTTTTTGTATTATTTCTTTCTTGGAAAATTTTCTGTAGCCTCAATATGTTAGATACATATGTGGTCACTCAAAAAAGTATTGGGACACTTGGCATGAATAACTGCAAAGCTATTTATAAAACTATTAATCATATTAAAATAAAAACAAAGTGAATCAAGAAATATTTCAAGATTTGGTGTACAGTTTTTCAGGAAAATTTAATTGGTATTTCGGGTTTATAATTTGATAAATCTTTTCAAATATAATTCAAAAGCCAATAGGAGTCATAAATGTATTGGGACACTTTTGAAATGAGAAATTCAACAAATATATAGTACATCAATAAAATTGAATTTCCTATCATTTCTTTTAGACTATAATTTTAAACTTAAAAATTTCAACATATAAGATTACTTACAGAAAAAAGTGGAGAAACAAGGATATATTGGTTGACGTGCGAAATCTTGCTATAAGTCACTAGAAAAATAGAAAATAAATTTGTAATACAAAATATATCTTGAAATTGAGCAAATCTACTGTTTTTAACATTACTCAACATTCAAATAAACAAATAGTATTGGAAACAATCAAAGATCAGCGCTTCCAAAGATATTTAATAAACGTGAAGAGAGGTGGATTGTGAAACAAGTTCACTTTAATCCAAAAACTAGTGCAGTAAAATTGACTTTGCAATGAAAAAGTAAGTTTGGAAAGTTTGTAAATCCTGAAACTGTCAGAAATGTCTTAAGAAAACATAAACATCATTGCAGAGTACCTCAAAGAAAACCCTACATCAGGGAAGCTAATCAATAAGCTAGGATTGCATTTGCTAAAAGTATGTAAAACAGCCAAAAGAATTTGCGGAAAATATAATTTTTGTACATGAAAGCAAATATAACACTTTCGGACTGGACAGCAAGCATAAAGTTTGGCAAAAACCAAACACAGCAATGAAGTGGAAAATTTACAATTCACTGTCAAATGTAAAGATGGCAATCAAATAGGCAATAATTGTATGGCAAGCTATGTTGTCAGGTACATAAATTTTATTGATGGTACTATGAATCAATATGACTATCTTGACATTCTCAAGCGAAATTTAAAGCAGAACGCAAAAAATCTGGGAATCTCAGGACATGTTAATATAGATCAAGATAAAGACCAGAAATTTTTTTAAATTTATTCTGATATTTACAAGTTTTAAGTTCTCTATCACTGTCCTAATATTAAGACTCCAGCACAAAGTTATACCTTAATCTCAATATACATATGTGGGATTAATCGTATCAAAAACTATACCTTAATCTCAATGTACATATGTGGAATTAATGGAATCAAAAACTGTACTAGCTTCAAATTTCAAACAAGCAGGATTTAAGAAAATATTTGGTTGAAGAGTGGGTCAAATTCAATGATCATTTTGCAAAAAATTGATTCAATTCATGACAAGTAGACTAGTACATGTCATAAAAAACAAGGGCAGCCCTACAAAATATTCACTTTTAAGTTTGCATTGTTTTTATTTTGTTGAGAAATATCCGAATACTTTTTTGAGCATGTGTTTTTATTTAATTTCTTTTATTTTTAATTATAGCAATAATTTAATTAATATGAACTGTTTGAATCATTATGATTTGTATCTATCAAAATATTTACTTCTTTGCTTTGGTTTCATTTGCATAATTAAGTCAAATATGATAAAATCTTTGAACTTGTAGCGCATCTCAATACTTTTTTGACAGACTGTACAAAGGTAAGGGTAAAATAAGTACAAATCTGAAACTAAAATAATAGAAAATCAGCTAAATTCATTTTTAGAAATATTGAATAAATTCACTAATTCAATCTAAACATCCAACAATCATTCCCTAAAATTAAATGAATGTATAACAGAGGAGCAAATGTAGAAAAAACATCACTTCAGAATTGTTGGTGTATTCGTTTGGTAAAAATATAAATTACTAGAATGTCCAAATTTTAAATTCTATAGACTGAACTGATTTGATACAAATAACACCATCCTAAGAGAAATATAGGAGAAAATCCACATCTACACTTCATTCGCTTTTTTCAAGATATAAGTTTTTGTAAATTCATTTGAGCAAACTTTTCTACTATCTGCAATTTAATGAACACTTTTCCAAATCATTTGACTGTGAACTAATTATTGGCACCTTAAATATATATATTTTGTGTTTGGTGCAACACAGTTAAATATTGATTTTGTTCAAAAAAAAAAAAAAAAAAAGCACTACTCAAATTAATCATATATGGGTATGGTATAAGTATGTTATAGTTTAATTATTTTTTTTTTTATGTAGCCAAACAATTTGTTTTTAGTATGTTAGCAGTTAATTTCTTTTTCACTGTAGAGAATATTTCTGCCTGTAAAAATGTCTTTTCTGCTTTCAACTTGTTTTCTATGACAGATAAACTTTAGAATCATACAATGCATAGTTGTAGGAGGAAAAAAAGCCAATTTTTACCCATCTTTATTCTAATATCATTCACCATGCCTTATTTTAAAGATGTTATTTGAAAAGAACGAATATGCCTTAAAATATTTTAAATATGGACGTTACAGAACATGCTGCTAATGCACTGTAATAAAAAAAAATTCTATAATGAACACATTTTCTTCATTAAATTTGAAAACCTAATTCTAGAAACAAGATTTCATTATTCTTTGTTCATTTTATAATTATGAGCTAAGTTTTGACTCTCTAACAATGTTAACATAAATTTTTTGACTTATTAATAGTCACTACTTCTAAATTTGACAGCCTGTCTTTGTGGCTTTTAGAATTTTTACATTTTAATTTTTAAGGTAATTTTGATGTACATTACCAGCTTATAAAACATCATGGGCAAAACTCAAGATGTCAATGAATTAGGGGAATCGTTACTTCATAAAAAATATTTCAATACAAATTTCAACTCTATATTTCCATATAAAAATTATTTGTATTTATTTAATATAATGTTTTCTATGTTCAATATTTCTTACAATAATCTCAAATATTGTAAAAAATATCTGCCATTATACTAATTATTATAACATTGTATACAATCTTAAAAAGGAATTAAATTTAATCATCAAAACATCATAAGATTTTGTATTTAGCATTAACTTTTTGGACAATAAATCTTTCATCGATTCTATGCATATATGAAAAGGAACAATTTGTTATGTGTATTTTTGCATGAAATAATTTTGATGACTCACCATTAACATTTCAGATTGCCAAAATTTTTGCAGGGATCTAATTAAGCAAATTTTAATTTGCATATAAATAAACATTAAATAAATTTTCAGCTTCTATTAAATATATTTTCTGAAAACTTCATTCAAAAATAATTTTTACATTATGAAATTTCAAAAATTATAGTTTTAAATTATAATTTTAATATGATTTGCAACTGTAGTTTGTAGAAACTTTAGTTCAACCTTTTCATTGTTTCATCTAACCATTCTATTGTTTTTCTCTTGTTGAAAAAGATCATTGCAATTGTTAGTTTTATTTTCTTCCTCATTCTTAGCATATAACAATTTATAGTTAAAAATTATCATTTTTTATGTAGCTAAATTATTTAGATTGTTGATAAATGTATTTTTTTATATTCCTGGAATTATTTAGCTGTGCATTTTATTAGATGCTTGATTTCATTCAGGATAAAAACACATGAAGCAATTTATAATAATTCATTATATTTTGTATTAATTAATGTAAATTATTGCAATTTTTATTCATGCTTGATCAAAGTGGTAGATAATTTTCATGTAATCTATTTCACTTAATTCTAATCAGCGAACCAGTTTGTCGCTGAAGGTGGCTTATTTGTACATCATTAAAAATTTTTTTTTTAATAAATACATTTTGTAAGTTTAAATACAATTTTGCTCTCTGCCATAAAGTTTGGTAAGAGTAGAGATATCATACTAGATGCAGCTATATTATATTAAAAAGCTTATACAACTTTAATATTTACTTTGGCTGCCATTTTATGTAGGCACATCTATGAACAAGAGTCATTGAAAATTTTATACTATATGATGTACTAAGTATGAAGTAATTATTTTGTGGCCAGTAGTTATTTGATGTAGAAGACAGAAGAGAATTTTAATTCAGCTATTATTTTTCATTTATCTTTAAGGCTTGCTAAATATGTTTATTTGCTTTTTGACCATAATCTGATTATTTGAAGGAGTCTGCTATACAGTGGGATTAGTCAAGGATGTGGTTTCAGTCTTTTAGGGGTTCCAAACTCACAAATCTTTTCAGTCATATACTTTCCTGAACAAAACATTTTGAAATAGCATCATAGAAAACAGATATTATCATCGAAATTTTCATTTGATTACATTCTTTGGAGCTACTTATAAATAAAGCATTCAAAAGCAGATTTGAAGAGCACATTATTATGGCTTGCAAATCTCACTCTAATAATTTTGCATAATATGCACGAAAAATTTAAAGATATGTTTCAACCAAAGAAGGTCATTTTAAGTAAATTTTCAACAAAATATTTTGTTATTCATAAAATTGTTTGCATTTAACATTTTTAAAACATAGTTCATTTTTTTTATGAAAATAATTTAGTTTTTTTAATCTTATTTTTAACTACACGAGTTTTGCTGTTTATTTTTACTATGTTTCTCATATAAATATTATGTTTTTCATATCATGTTGTGTACCTAATTGATACTGAAAATTATATCATACATCTTGATAATAAAAACCTTCATATATCAAAGATTTAGTTTATCATAATACAAAAATTACCATTTTGTTGTGTGTCTGAAGCATGTTCTCCCTGTGACTCCCTTTAACATTTTATAGTAATCAAGATTGCATTGCAGGAACTGCCTTAGAAATAATACTGTAAAACTCTGCAGAGGCAAAAAATGATTGACAAAGACAATTCATACTATAAGACTAATGTTTATTTATAAATATATAATTATAATACAGATAAAAGAGTATTATTTAGTTTTATATTAGCAAAGAAAACTTAATTAGTGCAATTAAATTCTTCACACATATTAAGTAAATTCTTTAGAATCAAAATATTATGCTAATAATATAGAGATTCATTTATCCAAGTATTAAAATTATGAGCTCAATTCATCCTTAAGAAAGGACTAATACCTCACTTCTGAATTTAGAGAATATAGAAGACATGATGGTATTCTTCTGAAGCCATCATGTGTATTAAAATTTTAAAATCTACTTCAAATAAATCAGTGACTGTTCACAAAATAATTAGATGATTTCAGGTACACAGATACATTTTTTATAAGCATTTCAAATTATTCCAGAAAATGAAATTTGATTGCAGTGTGCAAAAATGATGCAATAAAATTTATAAACATACCAGTCAGAATTTTTTTAAACCTTGAAGTAATGGATGGTATATGGGAAGCATATGAAGTATGGGGCTATTTTCTATTTTTGCTTATGAAGTTTGGTCAACCGTTGTAAACAGGTTATGGATAACATTATAATGTGGAAATTATCATTTCATATGAGACATCTTATATCAAGGCGGTTCTTGGCACACTTAAGGTTGGTAACACATACATGCGTATTTTACCTATCGCATAATTCGCTGTCGCCGCCAAAACAGTAGTGCATCAAATTATATTAGAACTTACACGTTGGGCGCAAAAAATTAAAGGTTGTCAATTCACCTTTAGCGCACTTTGAACAGACGCTGGTTGCCACTAGCACCGACTGTATAATCAGATGCTACGCGACGTTTTTGTAATGTCTAGAGTTGCTTTTTCGAAGTGACTTGACCTTCCTGAATGAAACGTATTTTTTCTTTTCGCATCAATCAGTTTTCATTTACTATGAAGATGAGTGGGTTAAATATCGATACTGAAAATTTAATTGCTTTAATCCAAAAAAGGCCTGTTTATAAGTTTTTAAAGACAGTAATTCAGCGGTTGGCGTGAAATTTAGATAGAAATTCGTCACGATTTTATTTATTGCAAGAAAAAAAGAAAAATGATTTATAGGCAATCAATACTTTCTCATATGTACTTACCAGTAACAAGTAATATAAAAAAATATTTCAATTCCTACTAGGATCAACAAAGAATTTTTTTTATTTTCGTTGCATTTTATTAAATAATAGTCAAAAAGAAAAAAAAATATTAAGTAGCAAAAAATTATTGATTTTTTTCAAGAACTGAACTCGCTTTTTTCACCGTCACGTGAAAAATACTGAAATCCTCACATTTTTTCGACTAAGCTACTGCTTGTTAATTTCAATTTTCATGACAAACTGCTAAAACTATTTAAAGTATCAAAAATAAATTTCATTTTATGAAGGAATTGATATTTAGATAAAAAGATATATCAATGAATATTATAGAATACTAAGTGGACTGTATTATTTTCTCTATAAAGTTTCAACGAGTGCTGGTTCATTTTTTTAATGATGAAACTAATTTGCAATCAATAATATTTAATTAATAGTTCCATACTATTCATGATTGACGTTCGCCATAGAGTAGAGATGCATAATTCACGATTTTTTGAATGAAAAATAATTTTGCTATTGTTATTTTTAAATATTTGTACCAAATATCTGTTATTTATTAAAAATTATTAATTAGTATTAAATTTAATTAAATTTGTTAATTTTAATTAATATTTAATTTACTGATTTAAGTAATGTGTGATTAAATTAATTTATCTATTTCAGCTTTGTATTTTAATTTTATTTCTTTTCATAACTTTTTACCTAATTTATTTATTGAAGTAAACCATTTTCTAAAAAGGTTGAATCAATAATGTATGTAATTTTTTTAAAATGTTCACTATATTTCTTTATTCTACAAATAGATGGCGGCAGCAGTGACCACAATAAATGCAATGATAACGTTACGTCACAAGCAGTTAAAAATAATCTACAGTGCATATAGATCATTTTTAGAGAATATTGGAAAGTCAAGATCAGTAACGTTATTTCTCATTTCCAGTGATTCACTGGAAAGGGCGAAATCACTGTTCCGAGAAATTTCAGGCCTGGTGGTAAGGTCTCGGCTTCGGAACCGGAGGATTTCAAGTTCCAGACTCGATTCCACCGAAGAACCGTCGTGTGAGGGGGTGTCTTGCACGTTAATTCTGTCAGGCCAAACGTCCTCCCGCTGGTGTGGCGTGATGGGGAGAGGGGGGCGCCAGTTCAGGTGTCGTCCTCGTCATCTGACCGTGGTTCAAAATTACGAGGTCCGTCCCGAAATAGCCCTCGTGTTGCTTAAAAACGGGACGTTAATATAACTAAACCAAACCGCTCATTGCCCAACCAAGAGATCTTATATTCTTTCTTATTAAATATATTTTGGAAAAAAATGTTACCGAGTAAATATTAATCATAATACTTTCAAAATAATACTTTCTTGTATAGATCTATTTCATAGATGTTTGTAAATGAAACATTTATTTCTTTTATACAATTAGAAAGAATCATTAGACGAATGAATTAATCTAAGCATATCTAATTTGATATTCCTTTTATAGACTTGTTTCACTCTTTAAAATGTATTTTGAAAAAATATGAACTTTTTTTTCTTAAATGTCTGTTTTAAATCTAATTTTTAAGGATGAATGACTTAATATATTTATGCATTGCTTTGAAATAAAATTTCTCCATTTCCTATATTATTTAAAATTTTCCGCATTGTTTATTACTTAGAAGTGTCACATATTGGGCAGGATATTCTTTTCCCCTTTTGTAGATTTTCCGCCCAGTAGGAATGCTAATTAATTCCCAACCATTCGAAAGTAGTGTCAGTGTTGCTTCTCTCGTTGAATTTTCGCTTTGTGAGAAAAATTGAGCCTTCTTTAGTTCTATTTCTAAGAAAAAATTAAAATTGCCTTGTACTTTGAAAAGGCAACAAATCTGCGTGGGAATTGGCAGTCGTGTTTCATATAACACTGCATAAACTTACGTCGGACGTGTTTTAATGCAAAGCAAATCCATTTCAAGACGAGCGGAAACGTCTTATTTCGCACTCTTTGGCTGTCTTTAAGGTGGGCGCAAACAGTTTTTTGTTACTTTGGATATTGCCTTCCAAATCAGAAAAGACGATAGAGTTTTTTCGTCATTGTCGTCTCCCACCAATAATGACGTCTTTGGCAGTGATGGTTTGGAAAGACAGCAGATATCCGGAAGGAGCTAATTTGCTCTGACTAATGAATTCCTTATCTTATGGAATATTTAAATGGAAAAGGTCGCTTTCGAAAAAACGGAAAATCTTTCTTAAGTTATTATTATGGATGCAAAATTTCATAAATATTTATTTTCAAAAGTAAAACAAAACGTTTTTGAATATCTTGTTAAATTCGGAATAAACATTCGTGAAATGTATCGATTGGCATTAAAGTAATAACAACTGTTTTACTTGTCCCCCCCTTTTTGTATTAAAAAAATTAAAAACCCTTCTTACCATCAAAGTTTATCCCTCACAAAAATACTTCAAAAGAAATTTCATTGCTAAAATAGATATTTGCATCTGTAGATATATAAAGAAGGTTTTGCCATATTTAAATTTTGACATAAATATTGCAAAATTTTCTCTACTCTTTTTTTTAATATTGAAAGAAATTTCCTGGTTCATTAATTAAGAAATTGGATTTTGTTTTATATTTAAAATGCTTCGAAACATCAATGTGCTTCAAAACTAAATTTGAGAAAAAAATTTATTTCCCTTAAAATTTTAAAACTATCATTTTTTATTCTTTGTAGGGCTATAATGTTTTATGAAGAACAAATAATAAATGCCCAATGAGAATATTTTATGAAGAGATATAGAAATTTATTCTTATATATTTTTACAGAACAGCATTCATAGTTCATTCTGTTTTTTAGTAATACCAATAGTGCAACAATAGTGCAACAATTTATAGTGCAACAATTCACTTTAAAATACTCAAGTAAAAAATTTAAAACAATTTAAATGAATATGATTTTAAGGAAACTGGGATCCTCAAATAATTACATATAATTGCTGGCAGACAATTTGTAATTCATATTGAAAAAATAGTTATTTATGAACGTTTTAATGAAATAAAACAAGTGAAATGGAGCGTGGGTTTGCATAATGTACTTGTATTGCTAATAATACATTGCGTAATTAATTTTCGCAATAATTCGACCTTCTTTTCACGTATTACAAATAGTTAGAAGAGTTTGTTGATGAAAATTTTGTTTAGCATTCTTGATATAAATATTTTAATGCCTTTAAGTTGACGTATTTTCCTTGAATTACAAGACTCAAACATAGGTGAAATGAAACAATTAAACATAATGCTGCCAAATTTGATTTGTACATCTGTTTGCTCAGTAAATGTTCATTAAGAAAAAAAAATCAAAATTGGAATTTTTATTTAAATAGAATTAATTGAAATTCTGACACAACGAAAATTTCCCTTTTTCTTTCTTTTCATTTATTCCTCATATTGATATACATCGAACCGAAAAAATTGTAAAAAGGTTTAATAGAAAATATTAAATCAATTACATCTGCAAAATAATTTTCGAAGTTATTTTTAAAATGTGATAGCTGAAATAATTAAATATGAACTTAATTAAAAATATATCCTCATTCTAATGAGAAAGATTGGACGAGGGGATGAATATTTGAAATTAGTACATGAAATGTAGAACAGAATGAAATTTCATGCTGTTTCATTAAAATTAAAAAATATTGTTTTATCTAGTTTTAATGATTTATTGTCATATTGGTTAATATAATTAAAAGCAGAAATTTCATCAAAATCAAATAATTTTATATGTAGCATCATTCATGTTTTATATTCGGGACATTCTTAGGATATAACAGAATTTCCACTTTTTTCTAACATATAAGTCGTTTTGGAACAAATTAGTGTTCAGTGAAAGTCATGTAGAAAATTTGTAGAAATACATCTTCCGTAGACAGCAAAGTGGCATTTCTGAAGACGTCCTTGCAAAAAATGTCTTACTTTATATATACTATGAATATTCTTCCCTTGTATGATGTAGCGTAGAATAATTTACAGGGTTGGGGTGAAGAGATGGATGCAGAACATATGGTTCGCGCAGGTGATATGTACCGTAGACGGTTTCCTTTGATAAAAGAGCGTTAATTGATGTCTTTGTTAAAGAAACGGAGAATCATGGTAGTAGTAGAGTGAACATGTTCTATCCATACTAAATACTTGAAGATGAAATTCCTTCAAAGTAAATTTGAAGTAATTTAATAAAATGGATTGAATTTTACCATTTTATTAAAAAGGACCATGAGGAAATCGGGTTAAGATATTAAAAACAAAAATGCTCACAAAAATTGCTTGTAAAAATATATCCTTTTTAAAATGGCAGCCAAAAATATATATGATTAAAAAATTTGGAGTTTTTTTTAAATATTAACATTACAAAAACTGTTAGTAGCATATTTAACAATATTAGAAATGGTTTTTTTCTGAACAAAATAGAAATTAAATTCTTTTTGAAGCTTAACTAAACCAACTGAATTATACTTTTCCCCAGGAAAATTATACATGACAGCCATTTTATTCTTTTAAACTGTTGATCAATTTGAATAAAACTAGTCTCTGAGTTTTACCTTGAATGTTACAAGATAAAGAGTGTATTAAATTTTCGAGTTTAAGTAAAATACTATTAAACTTAGAGGAAAAGTATAAAACAGTCCTTTAAAATTAATCTATATTATAAAGTTTTATAAACAAAGCTATAAAATGTAATGAGAGATTAATGAGATCATGAGCAAATTTGAAATATATGAAAATTTCGAAAAGGCATTTTCTATTTTCTTCGTATGAGCTAAATTTTTGAAATTCCATTTAAATTAAAGTTATATAGATGGAAATATTTGGTAATAATTAAAGACAAATGTTTGCATTATTTTTCAAACATTTGATTGTGCTGAGAGTAAAATCCAAGGGTATCAAAAATAGTTACATATACTTTTTATACGTATTTTAGGAATTATTAGAAATCCGAGAAAAGAAAAAAAAAAGCAATTGACCCTAAAAAAATTTCTATAATTTGAAGTGGTGTTATTGTAACAGTTTCAAAAAATTGACAAAAAGTCTTATATTTTAGTGATTGATTTTCTAGAAAATGAAAAATTACGGATAGTGAGAATGATAGTAGTAAAATGAATACTGGCTTGATAATTGAAACAAAATGATAAACATTAAATTTTCATTGAATTAATTATGTATTAAAATGCATTAAATTTTCACTACTTTTAAAAATTTAACTTCGAATTTATATGTATGTATGTAAAATAATCATAAAAAACACAGATTTTGAAAATTAATAATGCGTTCGAAAAAAAAATATTTATTTGCATTACATATTGCTAATAAATTTTACAGAAAAAGTGTAAATCTGGAACATCATTTTAGAGTGCTAATATTTCTTAGCATTTCTCTTCGTTTTTATATTATATTTTTAATGAAAAGACAACTTGTGACATAGAGTGTCCTATATAAAAATCACAAAATAAAAATAAATATTTAGTAATCCTTTTAAGTATAGAAAAATATCATAAGATTTAGTTTGAAAAATTAAAACCTTTAAAAGAAAATATATTCCCCCTTTCCAAAATGAGGCAGTTTTTAAAAGAAGGAATTCGGATTAGAGTTAAATTTGTAACAACATATTACCAACCAAAGAAAGGTTGTGTGGAATATGCGCTTCACAAATTTCCCCCCATGTCATTAAAAGATATCTTTTTCGCTTCAGGGTTGCCACATTATAAGCAATATCTTTGCATGTAACATTTGGCGATTTTACAGTATACGCGAAATGGTAATCAATTACTGTAAAGAGTAAGATTGACACTCCATGTCCTTGATAACGAAACGAAGCTTCCACGAGAAAGGTACTGTCTACCGCTTACTGCGTTTCAGAGCAGCATTTTAAGTAATAAATAAAATATGAAAAATTTGATTTAAAAATTTATTACAAAGGAGCACATTTATAATTTTCTCACACAGAAGGCATTAATAAAAATTATAATTTTGATCTGCTACAAATTCAATCTAATAAAGTGAAGTATAATTTTTAGTTTCATGAGGATTTAATCTTCATATCTCTTACAGTTTAACTTTATTTAACAAAATGAAGAAAAAAATACATAGAAAATTCTTTAAATTCAAATATAAATGGATATTAATAATTTTAGTTCTTTCAGTATGAATGTATGTATGCTTATAAGTATATATCTTCCCAAGCTATTACTTAAAATGAGCTAAGGCATTTTTTAAGTTAAAATTTTTCAAATAAGTAGCTTTTTAAAAAAACTATTAAGTTCTTTATCTAAAATAAGATAGGAGTCAAATTAATGATTCGAAAGATAACTTCCGGTTAATAATCGAGGGAAAAACGTACTTTCAATAAGAAAATGTTGATTATTACTGAAATTCCTTTAAATCTAAAATATATTACCTCATTTTCTAGCGTTCCTTATTTAATTTTTCTCATTCTCTCATTCAATTCTCAGATTCAGCATCATGATCCAATGTTTTATTGGCAGGTAAAGTAGTAGAAAATTTCTGCATATTTTGTTAAAAACGCTGCAGATAATTTATTAATAATTTTCAATTTTTCTTAAATCTATATACGAAAGAAAGCTGGAAACAAAATATATTACTTTATACTTTTTTCGTTCTTTTTCTTTTTTTCGCCCCTGAATTCATTGCCTAAAGTATAGATTCATATGGATTAGATCTTTATCCTCATCAAAATTGAAATTACAGTAGTAAA
>JAPMOQ010009429.1:2877309-2962944 GCA_026543055.1 Argiope trifasciata
TATACAATCACTTAAGAATCCGACATTTCATACGCACCAACCTAATAAAATACTAATCCTTCTTAGCTATTACTCGATCGGTGTTATTAAAAAAAACAATGGAACTTCTTAAAAATTCTGTATGCTAGATAATCGAGAATTTATTATTATAATTAATAAAACTAACTTACTAAATATTTCTATACTGAATATGACTAATATGATGAAGGCTGTATAAAAATAATTCTTAATTTCTTCAGTATTGTATACTGACTCAGCATTAAAAAGGATTCTTACTTCATTTAAAGCATTTTTCCAGCTATAAGTATATGCGTATTTCTAACAGCTTAAAAATTAGCTGTTGGGACAAAATTAGTTTGGACACACTGAATAAATACTACCCGAGGCTCAGTTCATTAATTTTTATATGCTCTACATGTTTTTAAGTTATGCATTTTAGTTATGCATCCACTTGTTTAATTGTTTAAAAATATTTTTATAAAATTATTGTTTTCAAAGTATTTTTTCTTTTTTAATTTTAGTCGATTGCTTGCTGGAGCTTCAAATGGAGACATCAATATTTATTCCTGGAAAAAGAACAGTGGCAGCTTTTCCCCTAGATTGAGAAAAATCCCTAGGTAATAATTTTCAAAATTTGTAAATGATAACAATTCAATGGAATAATTTTCTTATGCGCTATTTGACAATATTTTACTTTTGACTTGCATGCACTGCATACGCAGTATGTTTTGCTTATAATAAAACTTTAACTTTAAATTAATTGATTGTATTAAAGACATTTAAATAAAATTTATTTAGATATATATTTTATTGAAAAAGAGTGGTCTCTAGCTCCGAGTGTAGGGATTGTATTTTCTTCGACCTTTTATATAAAATCTTTTCTGATTTTCTCTTTCCAACAGGATTCTTTATAAAAGAGACGACTGCAAATTTGTCCAGTGGCATTCCTTTGAACCTAACAAGCTGGTTGCCACTCAAGACGAAATAGAAATTCGTGTATTTGATTCTAATCATGGTGTGGATTCTGAAAGTTACGTGTATTTCGATAGAAGAATTTCCGGATTTCATATGGCAGCTGGGGGTACGAAAAATCTTATTGCAGGTAACTAAAATTTGTTTTTAGTTAAGTATAAAATTTTACAAACCTTTTATTCTTTAATTTTAAATATTCGTTTTGTAATATAAGCTTTGTATCATGCTCTAATTTATTGATAGCAATAATTAACAAATTGTCCTTATTTTTTTTTCTCTTGTCAAGAATACTTGGTGACTCTTTAAATGTGTATTCAGTAATCATTTTCTGTTTAAAAGAAAAAAATTTGCTGTGATTGTTTTTTGTTGCACATTCTGTAATCCTCTTGTTTGTGAAATATAAATTTTTTAGTTCAAAAGAGTAGTATTATCAATAGCAATTCGCGAAAACTGAAGAATATATAAACAAAAAATATGCAGATATCTTTACTTCTTGAAGGATATGTTTAATAATTAATATTATAATATTAGATTATAATATTAATACTAGTATATAGTACTAGAATATAATTAGTTGCAAGGAATCTTTGCAAAAATATGTTTTAAAAGAAATGTTTGAATATAAAATTTCTTGTTTGTGTAAATATGCTTTATACGTATATGATTTATTTTATCCATGAAGAAGTTATAAAAAAATCCTAGGCTCTGCGCATTGAGCCGTATTAAAGAATCCTGCATTAGTGATGCAAATGTAGAATGGTTAAAGATATAGTTTGTTTCACTATTATGTTTGTATACCAAGTCTTAATCTCTATAAAACGAAGTTTTCATTTATATATATTTTATGTGAAAGTACAGTTTCTATTCTTGCCAGATATATGTCCAAACTCATCATTATTCCTGAATTTTAAGATAAAATATTAATTTCAAATTTTAATTTCACCTGAATTTCTTGAATAACGACCATATAAAACAGTTGGAATTCTATAGCCCATAATTTAGAATAGTTTATGTATTTGTTCCCACTGATTCAATAGACAGAAAAGTATTTATATGCATATTTTTAAGCCTCTGTTGGAAAAAAAAGTTGCATTTTTTTTTAAATGATACATTTATTGATCTGAAATTTTCACCATACATGCACTAGCTATACAATGTGTATTTGGGGGAAATTTCTACAATTTTCCTCAAATTAATATATATAATTAAAAATTTTCTTTTTCTAATTTATTCCTGGCCTAATTCAGAAATAACTTGACATGAAATATTTCAAATCCAAATAAATGATCCAATCATTTATAAAGGTATATTCGCAACTGAAAATTACGTTCAACAAATTTCAAATTGCAATCAATTCATTGATTTAGTTTTCAATTGAATTCATTGTTGATATGTATATTTTCACTATTTCCACTCACAAATGGTAAAAAGAAACGGTACAACTTTCTGCTTCTTTATGATTCAGTCAGTTTTAAAAGATCCTGGTTTGCAGTTTTTATTATGTTTTAAATGCATAAAAAGGAAATATTTTCAATTTAATAGTTGTTTTAGGGTGATCATATGAAATTGTAGAGAATATAATTTGTTTTTATGATAGTAACAAAATTATTGTATTAACATAAATTAACCTTTTCTTGAACACTTGAAGCTTAAGGTATTCATGAATCTCCTACACCTTGAACGCTAATGAGTGTTACGATACTTTTGGAACGCCTTGTTTATCCCTTGCCCCTTATAGGAAATGACACGGTTGAACCCAGATTTAGCAAACCTACGAACGAACGAACGAATATTTAACGAATATTTTTATGCTATTAAAAAAAAGATAAAAATATTTAAAGAGCAATTTATTAATTATTTGACCTCCCACAATTAATAAATAAAATTTAATTAACAATTAAATTTAACCCACAATTAATAAATTATTTGACCCCCCCCCAAAAAAAAAATATGTTTTTGTTTACTTGGATTAGAAAAATATTGGCTTGCTTTCCGAATGAATATAGCATCCATCTTGTCCAGAGCATATGAGTGATGAATTATATAAAGGTCGGGTAGGTTTCATTGGGTAGGACAAAAAATTCCCGTCTTCTCTCTGCCCTACAAACTGCAAAAGAAGTGAAGAATTTGAACACTTGAGTTTGCAGAACGTTTGATTTTTTAAACATTGTGAAACATGACTCATTGGTATGGCCAAAATGATATCCGTTGGTTGAAAAGTTTAAGAGATTAATCTTTGATTTGACAAGATGGTTAGACTATGAAATGCTTTAGGAAATCGCTTTGAAATTTCCAAAACAGCATCAGTTGATATTGCAAAACAACAAGTAGGAGTTGAAAAAGCATCTACAGAATGTAGCGAAAAATCGTCGAAAATTAAGTCATTGAAAGCCACTCATCTGTCTGTTCTTGAATTTGATCTAATGCAATGATTCTACATCGTTTCTTTCAAGAAAATAACCATTAGTCAGTAGGCTTCTATTTAAAGAAAAGGTCCTCCAACTTTCCGAAAAGTGTAGATGCGAAACATGTTTCTGCGTCCAATGGTAATTTTTAGAAAAATACCATATCAAAGAGAGAGAGCAATTTAAAATATGGTAAAAAATTGGAAAGAAAGGTTGTTCTGTATAATTGAGGGGTATTCACCATCACATATTTATAAGACAGCAGCAACAGAATGGTTTTATTACTTGCAACCCAATTAAACTCTTAGTTATAGAAATGAAAAATACTTTAGCTGGAAACAAAGTAAAATGAGGATTATAATTTTGCTTGCGATTTAATGCCGATGGAACTGACAAGTTGAAGTCATTTGTAATAGGAAGGATAGTAAAGTCGAAATGTTTTAAAAACCTAACGACTTTATCAAAGAAGTAAGCAGCAAACATAAAAACTAGGATGACATCTTCCCTATTTATAGACTTTTAGACACCTTGCTTGTTGCAATTTAAAAACGTGAAGTCCGTGTGTTTTTCTCGTCATTTGCACAAGTGCATTTCACCCACAAAACCTTGGTACCATTCGTTCAATAAAAGTTAATTTGAAAAATTGCTTTTGCGAAAAAGTGTAGCTACACTGGACGAAAATAGGGAGAAAGAAGAAAAATCAATTATTGAATTATCTTTATTTTATTGGACAATTATGGAAAAAAATTTCTAAGTATATGGAAAAAAATTTCTAAATTTCTTTCTTGAAAAATGCTTTCAGAAAACAACATTCCCAGCCCACATGTAAAAATGATGAGAATGAGGTGGCCATTTTTATTTTCTTTTTAGCCAGAAGAATTTGTATGGAAAGAGATTCTGATACAGTGATGGGTAACGAAACTCCAGTCAAAACTTATTTTTTCTGATGTTTTACGTGGTTTGGAATATGAAAACGTACCTAATGCAGCAGGATGTAAACGATATAGTATTTTCTTTTCATCATAAAACTGACAAAAAAAAATTCAAGTTAGAATTGAAAGTTATTGTCCAATATTACTCAATACATACTTTAAATTTTTAAATTAACTAAAGCGTAATTATTTGCTGTATTTTAACCTGCTAAATAAAAATGCAATTTATAATTTTGTACATTTGTGTGGTTGCTGCTTAGGGCTGTTCCACGAGGTAAGGCTGTTGCATATTTCAAATGGGGGATTCTTGTTGATATTTTTAAAGGAGGTATTTATGGCATGTTAGATTTGTTAAGGATATGAAGTTTTTTTTAATATGGTTACCGCAAAATTCTGCAGGTATATTTGAGCAATAATGATAAATAACTCCTTAAACTTTCGAATCTTTTGTTTATTTTCAGTTGCCAAGAAAGATCCTGTCATAGATTTAATAGATATCAGAGTACCCATGCTCTGTGGATCGATTATGACCTTTTCACCTGAAGTTTCTTCCGTGAGATGGTCACCGACATCAGAGGAAATCCTTGTAAGCGGTTGTTTGGATGGAGTCCTTCATTTCTGGGACATCAGAAATCCAAAAGAATTAATGGAAGTATGTCCTACTGCTCATGATAGAGCAATAGACTCATTAAGATTTTCTACGGATGGACTGTTTTTAGTGTCACATGGACGTGACAATCGCGTCAAGGTGTGGGATGCTACTTCATGCAAACCAATTGATGTCGATTTTGGTTTAATATCATCTTTTAGAAGAACTTATCAAGTGTTAGTTGATATTTGCTTTGATTCTAATCCTCCAGTTCTTTTTGTTCCTAACAAAGATTGTATTATTATGTACAATCTGTTAACTGGACTTCGAATAAACACTTTAATGGGCCATACTAATTTAGTCTCGTGCTGCTCATATAGACATTCTTCAAATGAACTATTTAGTGCTGGATGGGATAAGAAAATTCTGTTATGGACTCCAGATGCTGAGTTGGAAGGATGACTGAATTTCTGACTGAACTGAATTTTTACCAAAACTTTATTCTTTTGGGATCTGTTTTTTATATATAAATTTATAAAAGTGGTTTCTTATATGTATTATGCAATGCGTGATATAAAATGCAGACAACATATGAATGTTTTTAACCAAATAAATCAAATACATTTTTTCAGAAATGTTGTCTGAGTGTTTCTTTTGTTGTAACTGAAAAAAATATCACATTTTATTAAAATATACTAAATTAATCCAACCAATATTTTTACCAAGTTTTTTTCTTTGCCCACCTTTCAGAAGAAGGCGGCTATGAAATAAGCATCATGGTATATCAAACGAGTCCACTTTCGATAAACTATTGCTTGCTTTTATTACCTCCTACTATGAAACCTCAAAATGTCTATTTTGGGATTTAGAAAGAGGAGATGAAACAAATTTATATTAATTGTAATTTCATTTTTTCTTGCCTACCTGCTCCGAGTGTAAAATGTCTCAAAATATTAATTCGCCATGCTCAGAATGTTGTGTGGTATTCAAAAAACTGAATATTATCGTAAAAATATTGAACAATATTTTATGCAAGTTAATAGGATTATCTCTATTTAGTTCCTGATAAAGATAAGACCCACTTCAGTTTGGAAGGTGTTAGAGTTATTTCAATCCCCTTTCGTGCAAACTGTATATTTGTATTATGAATACATATAAATATACATTTAATAGGATTTCGAATTCGCTATCGCAATTTTTTTTAATAATGACATTGACTTATTGAAAGGAAGTGACAAAATTATATAGATGGGGGGAAAATGGACATTGAATCATTAGTAAAATATGGGTACTTTTAATAAACTCTAAAATAAAAGGTATTAGCAAGGATTATGTTATTAAATAATTTATTACATCATTTTTGAAATCGAAACCTACAAAAAATGCATTGAAAAGACATTTAAGGGGACTTAACGTTTATATGTTTTAGTGTCAAATAACGAAATTTGAAATGAATGATTTAATAATACCATGACAAATCAATTGTAATGTTTATAATCAATTGTAATACCCAGGGTGGGCCAGTGCCTTCCTTTCAATTCTGTTCCACCGCATTCTATTTTTGACACTTGTGCACCATTTGTTTGCCTGAATAGCTCGAAGTCTGTCTCCACTGACCCAATCCATCTCATTTTGGATTTACCCCTTTTAGTATTTCTTAGAAGTTTATGTAAAATAATTTTTTTTTACGGAATCATCATCCATTCTAAATATATGAACTACCCAGTTCAACTGATTTATTTTTATGAACTTTTTAGTATCTGGCTTTCAATAGATTTTACGTAGCTCAAAGTTATATCTTCTCAAAAAACATTGATTTCTATCCCACCAAGAATGGTTCGCAGAATTTGTCTTTCGAAAACGGCTATTTTATTTTCTCAAGCTTTGGTCAGAGTGCAGTTCTCTGAGCCATAGGTAAGTATTGTTCTAATTAAGGTTTTATATTGCAAGCATTTTGTATTTCTTGATAGCAGTGAGGATTTAAAAAATCGTTTTAGTCCGTAAAACTCTTTATTTTTAATCATCAGATGACCTTGAATTTCTTTGACTATGCTTTTATTATCAGTAACTATAGAACCAAGATAAATATAATTTTGGACAATTTGAAATCTAAGAGAACCAATTTCTAGATGGGATTCCTGGGAGGTTCTATGACTTAGTACAAGTATATATTGTCTTTTCGCTGTTTATGAGAAGTCCCATACTATTAGCAGTAGGCTCTAAAAAAATAAAAGCATCTTTTAATGCGGAAACAGTTCTTGAAATGATGCCAATACCGTCCATATAGGCCAAAATTTGTGTTAATTTTGAGAATATATTGCTTCTGATATTAATTCCTGAATCTCAGTAGCACTAAAATAGTCCTTGAAGTCCCCCCCACACACACACTTTCAAAAAATAGAGGTAAATGAGTTCGAATTCAAGAACAGATTTTTTTTTTCTGAATAAATTCCTTCCACAATAAGAAATATATAAATTCACATTTTCGAGTTAAAAATTTAAGTTCTTTTAACCAATTTTTTGTAAAATATATCAGCATATAAATAAAAACGTATACACTGATTATTTTTCTAAAAAGTAAATATATTGAGGTTTTTTTTTTTTTTTTTCCCTCCCTAGTTTTGAAATTTTTTTCTCAAAGATCCGTTTGATAAAATAAGTCATGTACCAAATAAAGTCAAGAAGTCTGAAGTTTTAGATTTTAAATTTATTTTTGAACTTGTAAACTGAAAAATAAAAGAATATATTCGACCGATACGCAAAATAATTCAGAGCTTATAAAAAAATCCTGTTAAATACAAACTTTGTTTAACGTACGAATATTGGTGTAACAAGTATAGATGCTCCTGGTGACATATAAAAAAAAACATTTTCACGAACTGTTCGTTTCAGTATCCTGGGACGACTATTTTTCAATGATTCTATCTCATAGGAAGTGAATTCCAGAATCTCAGCATTTCTGTAATGTTTGGTCATTCCTTGACTTCGATTTCAGACTTATTAGATACTTTAATTTTTTTTTGTTTCGCATGTATATGAGTTTCGTATTGTTTCTGATAGTATCATTTTAATTCATTGTTAAATATAATCTTCTCCTTTTAACTTTCCTCACACCCCTATTTTGATGAATTAAATCCACCCTAACGCATGCGCACAAGGGCAGAAACTTTTAGAATCAGTTGGCAAACAATATATAAAAAGAATATATTTGGGCGTTTTTAAGCGAAATATGAAAAGGCGGAAAAAGTATAGTATGTTTCTGGTGCCTGTTACCTCCGCTATAACACTGAATACAGAAAGAAAAATGGAATCACTTGCAAAAAATAACTAAAATGGGCAAAGATGGGAAAAGTTTCCAAAATTTTGATACCGAGTAACAAAACACCGTGGATTTAAATTAAAATAAGAATGAGTTTTTGGAGAAGTTTCAGAGAAAGAATTATACTTTCCTACGGATCATTATCTCCCACATCTTCAATACATAAAAAAAATGTCGCCCTCTTCTTCATTAAATGAAAGATCTGCTTGTAATGTCCCTAAAATTATTGATTCCGTGATTAGCATCATTTTATTTAATATTGTAGATTGGTACCGGAGTTTTAAATAACTTTTAGACACAGATTTATCCTTCTGTGGTTTATTGGTAACAGAGACGTAACATCAACAAATTAATATGAAAATTTCTTGACAAACGAAAGGCACATGATTAAGCCTTCAAGAATACTTCAATATTAATACGTATATCGTATCCATAAAATATTATAAGGTGTAGCTCGCCTAGAGAGCTACTCAAACCATAATATTCGGCAAAAAGCCGAGGTCACATCCAACCTAGTCCAAGATATTCAAGTTCATTCTGATATATATGATACATATATATTCTAGTATTAAAAGAAAGACTACGTGGTATTTACATGATTGACAGCTATCTCCACCCAAGATCAAGTGGTTAACTGAATTCTTAACAGTCCCTGTTAAAATCGCAGATCACTCGTCTGTAAATAACTGCTGGAATATTGAAATTCAGTTGAGTTCTTTAAAACAAAATTTTAGTAATTTCTAATATAATAAAAAATTTCATGGATATATATCTACATAGTTACTCATCTGTACGATAGCAAATGTACCAACAAAACATATCTATATATTCAAGAGGTATCAGAAAAAAAAAATGCCTTTTAGCTGGTGGTATAAGTTTTTAAAAAAAAACTAAGTTATTAAATTTAGAACACAGCTTTTTAAACTAAAAGTTTTGTTGTTAGTTATTCAATTTTTGAAAAGCAATTAACTTTAAGATACACGATATATTTCTCAAATGCGCTGCACTTTCTTTTTCCTACCCTCTTGAAGCCTTGAAAATATTGCAGTGAAGAGGAATACGTTATAGTTAGAATTGTAATTCGCTTCAAATTCGAGTTTGAGTTGTAACTCGCTTTACTGTCCTATATATATGTGAATAATTTAAGTAAAAATATGTTACGTTATTAGTTGCTGATTTCATGTAAAGGAGCAATACTAAAAATAAATTGAACGAAATATCCTGAAACAAGGAATGCATTAAATCAACTAGATAAAAATGAGAAGAAATCTGAGAAAGCACTATAAATCTCCAAAATTGTTTCAATTCAAAAATTTTCAAATATGCTGTCAGATTTTTACCATACTAATCCGGAATTAAAATTTACACCCGAGATTCAAATTAGATCTAGATTTAAAATTAATTTTAAAAAATATGATCCATGTGCAAATTTAAATGGTAAAGTTGAAGGAAGAACTTTACCTTTTGCATAAAATTGCTTAGAATTCAAAAGTAATTGTCTTGCGAGATACTTGCAAATCAATGAAAAACGAAATCTCGATTTAGCTTAATATTTTGATATTTTATTTCGTTTCATAAAAGTGTCAGTTCTCATTATTTGATATTTATAGCGACACATGCAAACTTTTTTTTTTTCAAATTTTCTTTTGAGTGAATCAAACGAAAAGAATTTCTTTTAAATTCATAACTGTAAGGTATCCCCAACTTTTTTTGCCTTACACTAAGACTTTATGAGATGCAAATAGGTTTAATAAACTGAAATTTTGGTAAATGGACGAGATTCATAAAAGTTTTTTTTCTTCAGTTACTACATAAAATAATTTAAAATTCGAGCCGAGAAATGCAAACGAAGTTGACAGGGAAAGGCTTTGAAAAAATCATAGATGATGTTGAAACCTCATTGCTCAAAGTTTTTGCTTCATTTCTAAATAATAATTATATAAACTTGCAGAAGACCATTTTGAAATCTGCTGTGTAGTTCTCTTTTAACTGAAATGTGATGTTGATTGAACAATAGGGTGAAGAATGAACAATATTTTGAGTCCTTTTCTGATTATTTTGACTTTAAATTGCTTTGAAAAGGTTTAATTTGATGTTTTTAATATATACTTTTAAATATTTATCCTAATACTTAGGGTTTTGAATATGTTCATGTGAAAAAATTTTAATATTTCTTTTCTATCGTTCTTTCTGGCAATATATAATCATAATATTACTAACTGGAATTTTAAAAATCTGAATCCGATTAGGTATGTATTTGATAGAAGAAGAAACAGCAGAAGAAACAATTGGAATTCTTCTTTGATTCCATCAATACGCCTCTAAACATATAGTCCCATTTAGTATTTTCAAAACAAGCTGTACTGTTTGACAGCGAATTCTAAAGCACTCCTAGCGTTTGAGCATGCGTTAGAATGGGTTTAATTCATCAAAATACGGACGAGAAGAAAAATGAAAAGAGGGGATATTTACATTTAACAATAAAATAAACTCGAATTACTTGCAGATTGAATTAAAATAATACGGGGAGTTTGGAGTTTTTGGATTTTATTAGCACAATAACTATGTTGTTGACTATGCTGCGCCAAACTGTATTTGTTTTAAGATTAAAATATTTAATTTCAGCTATAAAATGCAATGTAAAAGCATTTTTTAAAACATGAAGAATACTTTAATATGAGGATAAAAACCTATTGATTTCAAAAAAGCAAAAAGATTAGCATGTGGCGTTTTATAAAGAAAATGTGAAGTTGTTAAAATGGTATAAATGTTGATAATTAAAATCTGGACATTCAGTGAAAATATGGTAAACAATCATGATACAACTGCATTGAGAGTACATTAATGCCTCTTCTCCAAAAAGTAGATGGCGATGGATAAATCTAGTGTAACCTATGCGCAAACGGGTTAAGATGGTGTCTGCTTTTCTATTAGGTTTAACACTGTGAAGTTTGTTTTCTGTTAACTGATCTCGCAGATAAAACAAAGTTATGTGTTTTTTTCAAATCATTATCAGGGATATTATTATTTGTTGCAGTATTTGCTGATTTGGCGGCATTGTTCGTCTTCTCGTTGCCCATAATACCTGCATGAGAAGGTACTCAACAGAGCAAAATTGTAAATCCACGAGAGGATAGTCTATTGAAAAGGTTTAAAATCTTAGAAACTAATTAATGATTTCTAGGATGAAGATGGAATGATTTTAAAGACTACAAAACACTTAATAAATCAGTGTAAATTATATTTCTCTTGTTGATTGTCGGATATTTTTTCTATTGCAAATAGAGCAGCAATTATCTCAGCTGTGAAAACTGAAGTATGGTTTTAATTGAAAAGACTGCATTTGGGAAAATAACTGCAAATGAGACACTATCTGATATTTTTGATCCATCTGTGTATATTGCAA
The DNA here is from genome assembly GCA_026543055.1 of Argiope trifasciata. NCBI lineage: Eukaryota > Metazoa > Arthropoda > Arachnida > Araneae > Araneidae > Argiope > Argiope trifasciata. The sequence continues at coordinate 2,888,933 of JAPMOQ010009429.1, forward strand.
TATAATCTTTATATTGATATATATATTCATAAAAAAATTTCTTTAAATAGAATCTGAAATGTCAGATTTCGTAAACTCTAAAAAGGGATTTAGGTATTGCCTATTGGGATTTATAACCATGGAGGAAAAATATTGTCCAGTTGAGGTGTTGCATGCAGGTGAAGTAGATTTAGATCACTGAGAATGTTATTAATTCTGGTAAAATAAGCAGGCATAAAAAAAAAATTGCATGCTTACTATATTCGAGTTAAGAATGGGCGGAGTTTAAAATTATAAAAAGGAAGTTGTGCATTTGATTCCTTCTAAAATAAATGTGCAGTAATAGCATTTGGAGTCTAAAGTCAAGGGAGGTCGCAAAGCAATTAACATATAAATTCTGAACTGGAGAGGTCCTAAAGGCTTCTGAACACAGTCTGAGAGTGTTATGGTGAACAGGGTCTTATTTCTGTGAAACTGTCTTCCTGCCTTCCTTTAATTGCAGTAGAGGATTATGTTCAGTAATTTATTCTGATAATGCTAAAACATTTAAAAGGGAAAATTCTGAATTAAGTAAATGGTGGGAAAATTTTGGCAAAGGCAGATACGTACGATTAAAACATGTTTAAGGTGTTCGAAACTCAAATCTAAACATTCATTCTTTCAGAAATCTTTCAGGTGTGCATCTACCGGATACTGGGTACTTAAATCAAAATAAGTTCAAAGGTTTTTCAAGCACATAACGTTTATTGACTAAGGGACGATACAACCCAGATACACTTATTATAATCACTCGGCTACACCGAGATCACATTCCGTTCTGAAGATATTACGCAGCTCGTAGGCTGGCGTCACAACATCGCCGCCTGGCGGTGGTTTCATTTCACTTTACAACTTAAGGAAAATTATTGGCAAATCAAGTCTTTCTTTTAAGGAATTAGAAACCATATTTTTAGAAATTGAAGTTATTGTAAATTCTAGGCCTATTACGTATCTGTACAATGAACCTTCCGAACCTTTACCACTTACTCCTCCTCATTTTCTAATTGGAAAAAGATTAGCATCTTTACCTGTAATACAATCTAATATTTAGGATTTAAATGTAAATAGAAATTCTTTAATAAAAAGAATTAAATATCAACAAACAATTTGGAATCATTTTTGGAATAGGTAGAGAAAGGAATGCTTGTTTAATTTGAGATCAGCTTATATATCTCCAAAGCCAGGTAAGATTTGTTCATTTGAGATAGATGATGTCGTTTTAATTAATGATGAGTGTTGTCCCAGAAATATGTGGATGATAGGTAGAATTCTGGAGTTGTGTCCAGGAAGAGACGGACAAGTTCGTTCTCTGCTCATCAAAACTCCCAAGGGAAACATAAAACTCTATAGATTCAGTTATAATGGAATTGTTTGTATATATGTATTAAAATTTAATTCATTTAATTTTTCTTTAATCGGAAGAATATTTTATATTGACGTAATGTTATAATTCATGTATTTATATATATATATATATATACTGATGGAAAAAAATCCCAACACTAGGAAGGACCTGTGATAGATAAACGAAATTTGGTAGGCGTGTTTATACATCTGAAAGATGATGTCGATTCAAATTTCGAGCTACGCGCGTAAGTGTAACGCTAGTAGCGACACTATGAACATGCAAATGAGGTTTGCTTTAAATAAGCGCTGTAAGGTTCGTGATCGTTATTTACAGTTGAGATTTGACGTAGTGGGTTAATGTTGGTCAAGGATGCCTCTGAGAAGATGGAGAAGCCATTATCAACAGCTCACTGAGTTTGAACGAGGTCGTGTTGTAGGGCTACGAGAAGGTGGGTTTTCTTTCCGCGATATTGCTGAAAGACTTGGCAGGAATGTATCCACTGTGCATGAGTATTGGCGGCCGTGGTCAAGGGAAGGTACTGCCTCAAGAAGACCAGGTTCCGGGCGGCCACGTGGTACTACTGAGAGGGAAGACAGTCGTATTTGGCGTATGGCTGTGGCTAATCGTACTGCGTCAGCAGCTGAAATTCGAGCTGCAGTTGGCACCACAGCGACACAGCGAACTGTTACAAATCGGTTACTTTAAGGACAGCTCCGTGCCAGACACCCTGTACAGTGCATTCCACTGACTCCAAACCACTGCCGTTTGCGACGTGAGTGGTGTCAAGCTAGAGCTCATTGGTGGACGGAGTGGAGATCTGTTGTGTTTTCTGATGAAAGCCGGTTCTGCCTTGGTTGCAGTGATAGCCGTTTGTTGGTTAGAAGGAGGCCAGGTGAAAGCCTGCTAGTGACCTGTCTGCGGCCTAGACACACAGGGCCTACTCCTGGATTTATGGTTTGGGGAGCAATTTCGTATGACAGCAGGAGCCCTCTCGTGGTTATCCCACGCACCCTGACTGCAAATTTGTACGCCAGTCTAGTGATACAACCTGTTGTGTTGCCATTCATGAACAGCATTCAAGGGGGTGTTTTCCAACAGGATAACGCTCGCCCTCATAACCCAACATGCTCTACAGAGTGTCGACATGTTGCCTTGGCCTGCTAGATCACCAGATCTTTCTCCAATCGAGCACGTATGGGACATCATTGGACGACAACTCCAGCGTCATCCACAACCAGCATTAACCGTCCCTGCATTGACAGCCCAAGTGCAACAGGCAAGGAACTCCATCCCACAAACTGATATTCGACACCTGTACGACACAATGCATGCACGTTTGCATGCTTGCATTCAAAATTCTGGCGGTTACACCGGTTACTAATGTACCAACATTTCACATTTGAAATGGCTCTTCTCTCCAATGGATCTACCTGTGATCTTGAAACTTTAATCAATTAAATATGTTACCTAGGCAAATGTATTCCTAAAATTTCATTACTGTTCAATAATTTTTTCTTGGTGTTGGGATTTTTTTTCCATCAGTGTATATATATATGATATGGAAAATGAGAGCTTATGTAAGTTCAGGCGGGGAGTGCTTTGCAGGCGCGGACTTTAGCAGTAATGGAATTTACGCTGAGCGTTCAACTTTGTTGTTGTTAATAAAAAATATCTGAAGGCACCGAGGTTTGGAAATTCTTCCTTTAAGCACCATTACTAACCACAGTTGCAACAAAGAGAAATCCATCGATATTTAGAGAAACGTTTTCTTTCAACGCAGATTCCTTGTCGAGTCACTTTCCCAGAAAAGACACGGTGCAAAATTTATCATAATTAATCGGAGACAAATTTATAATAAAACGTAATTCCTTCAAGCGATTAATGGTGTTTTTTTAAAAAGAGACTTTATATTATAAGACAGACAGTTAATTGCGTGAAGAGAAGAATATTTTCTGAAGTACAAGCTTTTACAAAGGGGAATGGTGAATTTCGCGGAAAGTGAAGAGAGTTATCCGCTTCGCTGTTCGAATTACAAAATCGCTGGAAACTTTTGAAAACTAATTTATATTATTCTCCAGAAAGTTTTCGGGACTGCAAAAATTATTGTTGGTAATTAATCCAGACACTTGATGTTTATGTTAGCGATTTTTAATACTTCGAGCGATGTAGATTTTACTGCTAGCGCCATCTTTTGGAATTATATAGAGCTAAAAGCGCAAAATTCAAAGAAAGTATTACAAAAAGGAAAAGAACATTTTGGCGAGTTTTCTTTCAAAATGATCTATGTATACTTCGCAAAACTTTTTTTAAAATTAAAAGTGAGATTGAAATAAAAGTTACCTGGAATAAATATTTAAAAATAGATTTATCGAAAATGTTTTTTTACCTAAAAGTTCTTGGGTTATGAATAAATGACTCTAAACACTTCGTCGGTAATCCGAAGATTTCCGTGCACCACGCAGTCATATTTTCTAATCAGCAAATGGAAAATGACCAATATTGAGAGGGGATATTATGGATGCTTTATATTGCAGCTGTGAAAGCAGAATCGGCCTTTTCTATCAAGGGGCCCGGGTGCAAAAAACCCTTTTGGGGACCTAAATTTTTTAGCAAAGTGAAAAAAAAACCGAACGTTTGCATATGTATTTAATGATGCAGGATTTAGTTTTTGCTATAACTACCATAGGACAATTTAAAAAATTTCAATTTCTTTTTTGATAGTACACCAAAAGTGTTTAAAGCATTATAACAATATGTTTGACCGAAGATGAGTTATTTAATTTTAATTTGCTGAAAGAGGGTTCAGAATTTATTATATTTAGTAACTGTAATAATTGGCAATGTAACGGATTGATTATTTTTTTTGATATAGACAAAAGTAGATAGATGATGATTTACAAGTCTATTTGAACCCAGCTTCAGCCTCGATTTATGGGTGCCGGGCACGCCGCTCTGTCTTAACATATATGATGGAGATTTCCTTATTCATAAATGGACATTTCCCACCTTTTTATAGATATTACAGCAATCTTAGTAATAAAGGCGTCAATCGATGCTCAGCCAGCTATATGGAAACAAGCTTGTAGACTTTTAGTACGTGTAACATTACAAATTTTCAGAACACTTAATTCTTAATCATGGAGGGGGGTCCCTCAGTCACGGACCTGGGTACATAGCATCCACCGCATTCTCCCAGATGGCCGGCCCTGTGTGAAAGCTTACCTTTCACACAATATTTGTTGTTCACACAATATTCGAACTGAAATTTGGAATATATGATATGGAATAGTGAGCTGATGTTCCATATGATATATTCCAACATTTGACTCGAATATATGCTTGTCAGAGCATATATTCGAGTGCATCCATATATGCATCCATAAACAGAAAAGAACATACGATTGCCATAACAATGAAGACTCTTGAAATTAGTGTACTTGGTCATTTCTGAAAAAATATTGTTGCCAAGGTTAATTTAAATTTTAAATTTTTCCTAACAATATTAAATTTCGGTACTTGAAACAACAAAAATGCTGTCCAAATTTTATAACCTGTGCTTTGATAAACAAAACTGAAACTCTATCTGTTTTTTAACCCCTTAACCTACAACTACAGACATAGCTAGCAGATGATCGTGCCCGAACTACAAATGAATGTTATTGATTTAATCGATAATAATTCCTTTGAATATCTACCACAATTATTACATCAGGTTGTCATTACCTATCAAATATCCCAGTATTTTGATATTTATATATAAATATTAATATCAAAATAAACCAGTTGTGACTTAAACACGGTATTTACATTCCATAAGTAATACATGGACAACTTTGGAAAGATTTACGGAACCATGGAACGGCTCGAAGACAGCTCGACATTTTTTAAGTTTTCGGCCCAAACTTTTGGAATGAAAATCATAGGATAAGGAGTCTCATAAAATTGCGTTATTTGATAAATGAAGATCTAGGAATATAATCTGCTACATTAAAATATTCACGGTCATATTAAAGATGTTTCACGATATAGTTTTTGGTGGATTGAACAAGTATCTCATTAATACTGAGATACTGTACGATGTTGTTCATTATTCTAAATGCTTTACAACATCGAAAAGATATCGTAGTAATATTGCAGATAACCTAGTGCTGCTTGAGTAACCATTACGAGAATTCATCTATCTGAGGAAAGGTAGCCTTCATGTAAACAAAGCAGAAATATAAACTACGAAATCCTGTTTCAAAAGATGCTTTTCAAATTTTTGTTTCATAGGATAAAAAGCTGAACTTATTAGAAATCTGTAATGTGCATATTTTTATAGTATCTGAATAAAAACTTCCTTCTGTGGTAACTCAAAGGGGAGGAAAACGGGTGTAAATATTCTGGATGGTAATTTGAGGTGAAGCCTGGAAACAAAAAAATTGCAACGTTTCACATATTAAAAGGAAATATAACGAGGGAGGCGAAAAATATTATTTTGCCCAATGCGCCATTCTAAATAAGTAAGTTTCTAATCAAACAGCATTGAAAAACCATTGTTTTACGACAGCAGCCTCACAATATTGAAAACTATTTGGGAATATTGAGAAATATCATGAATACCGAATATTGAATGAATAATATTTAAAAATCGAAGGGGAAAAAAAGGTATGGAATTTTTCAGATTAAAGATTAAAATTTTAATGAAAATTTTTGGTCTAAATATAATTTTTAGCTTAACAATTCATAGGAGATTTTACTTCAGAAAACTTACTTGAACAATTTATCATCAAAAAGTCAAACATTGTATAATACTATTCGGGATGGTGTATGTCAAATTCTACATTCAACAACAATTATCAATATTACGAAAATTATACTGTAAATTCATATAAAAACTTGTAATTATAGTATTTTAATTTCTGTATTCAACAATACATTTTAACCTCTTCGTATACAATGACTAATCTAATTCGCGTGTGGAATTACTTAATGTTTTTAATTTTAAATCTGCAATGAAGTGAAAGTATCAAGTAATTTAAAGTAAAAAATAAACTCTTAAAACTCTTCAATACCTAAAGTGCCCTTATTTTATTACAGAAATTAAGATAATAAAGGTCCCAAATAAGATGTGTCAGCTAATTAGAAAGTTAAGCAAATTCGTCGGTCAAGGAATTAATTTTATGTATTTTTTCTGGAGTAATCGGACAATTTGAACACATTTGTATATATCCTAATTTTCTTTCTTTGTCACTGTTTTCATAAAAAAACATCCAGTTTTTAATAGAAATGTACTATAATGTCCTTTATTTATGTACTCATCTGATGTGAGAAATTCAATATCTCAAAACTCGATGTTTAGTTTAGTTATATTTACATTCCGTTTTGAAACAATAATAGGGTTGTTTTGAGATGGATCTCGTAATTTTGAACCTCGGTCAGATGATGAGGACAACACTTGAGCTGGCATCCCCCCTCTTCACATCACAACAGGGGGAGGACGTTTAGCCCGGATGTTTAACGTGTACCAAACCCGCGTACACGACGGTTCTTTGGAGGAATCGGATCTCGAAGTTGAAAATATCCTGAAGGCGAGACTTTACCATCAGGCCACCACGGCCTTCAAATCTTGAGGTAATCTCTCATTAACGGAGACAGAACGATATCGTTTTATCCAAGAAAGAAATTATGGGGGGAGAACACCTACAAAGTGATCAATGAAACAAGCCAAAAATGAATGAAAGGAGGGCCATAGGGCACGTCTAGTTATTTGCGGTTTGAGGACAGTGATTTAGAGAAAGTAACTTCGCATTGTATATTCTTTGAGTAAATAGGATATTTGCTCATTGAGTTAACATACAATAATAATAATAATAATTAGAAATTATTATTAGATATGTAACTAAAAAGGAAACAAAATTTTAGAGTTATTCTTTAGTAGTTTCAGAGAATACCGTAGCATACTTTTACTCTAACTGGTACAGTAGCTGCTGCTTGGAATGATCTAGGCGGAACCTAAATTTGATATAATTAACTGATTGACAATAATAACCGAATTGTGTAGAATCAACTATGTTTTTATTGAATGAAAGAAAAAGAATAAACACACTTACTCCAGGGCTATCCAAAATCTATTTCAAAAATAATGCCAAAAATTCATTCACTCTTGGAAACTGATAATTATTCTTTAACAGTTCACTTGTATATTTTTCGCACCTGTATTATTTTCTATAATTTATTGAGAAATTCTACATAGCAAGTTTTAAAATAACAAAAACTTAATTCTTTTCAGCTTTTATTGTAGGATTTTTTTAACACATTTGTCCTGAATTAAAACATTAATGTATTTTGCTTAGTCAATGATTTGTTTCAAAACTAATAACATTAAAAGAAAACTTTTTATGTGCAATTGAATACGTCAGTTCGAGATCAGATTATTTTTATAATATCAAGCAAATGATAACGTTAACCGCGGTCACTTTAAGCGATGTCCACTATATTATTTTTACCCCTTTACAATTCATTTTTTCTCATTTAAATAAAATTTTTATGCAACACTCCGTGTGATAAAACTTTTCGCAATCTTAATTTCTTTAAATTCACACGCGTTGTGATATTAAATATAATTTTTTGTGTGCACCTTTATCGATGCGATACATTTAAACATAAAATAAAAATAGACTATTCAACTGTAAAAAGTCAATTTTTCAATGTGTCAGACTAAACGTTCCAATGCCCTTTATTTTATTTTTCAAAAATTAATTTGCTTGCTTATTAATTATGAAACCATTTAAGGGTAGATGTAAAGGTGGTATTTTAAATCCAATAAGACTGATAAATTTTCTTCCGTAAATTTTTTAAAAAAAAACTTCTTGCATAATGTATAAAAATTCATTAAAATGTTCTTAACACACTAGTAGTCACTTGACTTGGCCAAGGTCCGTACTATCAAATTAGATGCCCCCTTCTCTGCTACAATTAAGAGATGGTGGGAGGAGTCATCTCCTGCCATTATTTGGAGTAAGTCATCTAATTTGATAGGTGATCCAAATGACAGGCGTAGAGCATGGACTCAACGTGTTAAATGAACACATTACATAAATGTTGACATAAAATGCAGATAAATGTGCTTTTCATCAATGATGTCGTTCACAACATAGTGAAGAGAGAACTACACAATATTTTCTTGGTTTTTATGTGAAACTCAATTTCATTTTTAATGTTTCATTTTTCATAAATATTTAGCGTTTAAACACTTTTTAGTTTAATAACTATCTTTCTATCTTCAACAAGAGAATTTCTTTAAGAATTTTTTATGGGAATAAAAATAACCACAAACTGATTACTTCGACTTGCCGGACGGCATATGAAAAAAATTGAATGACCGGACCGGACCGCTAGCAGTAGAACTGTGGTTGCGGGAACTGTGGTTGAGTCCTAACTGTCATCATCGATAACGGTACAACCCATCTCTAAGGAAGTACGTCCCATCATCCATATCTTTTTGCATATCCACAATGGTGGTGAGAACCAATCATCATACCAAAAGCTTCTCATTTTTTATTTTCTATGTGCCCTTCAGCCCTGTGGAACCAGAAAATAAAACAAAGAACTTGCCATTCTAAAATTGTGGTAGCAGGTGTGCACATTTATTAGTTTTTGCATCGACAAATAAGAGAAATGGGGCAATTATTTTTTCATTTCTTCTCGTATAGATCCAGAAGTAATTTTTTAATACCGCTTACATGCAACAAAATGTTATTTCTTGAGAAAAACCAACGATGCTTCTACAAGTTTGTATCTAAAATAAAGAACTTACTTCTGAATTTCAGATTGAAACTGTAAAAAACTCAAATGCAATATACAGAGTAATTGTAAAAGTTAAATATACACTTCGAAAATTTGAAATATTTTACGATTAAAAAGCTAAACTTTACTTTGAAATAATTGAATTTTCCACTGTCAGTATTATTGACCTGCCAGTCCCTCTATATGGACCAAAAAGTTATGGCATTATGGATAGAATGGTATATTTTGACATCTGAACGAATAAATTACAAAAATGTGCCGAAAAAAGTAGCTCTTGGGTCAAATTTCGTCTTCCAGCAAGACAATAATCCGAAACATTCTGCGAAAATAATCAAGGTGTATTTGTTGCATTCCTGCAAGCAATTGTTAAATACTCCACCCCAATCTCAAGACTTGAATTATCATAGATAATTTATCAGCTCAGTAGGTAAACTGTTTATCCATGAACATGAGACGAGTGAAGAGGATTTAAAGAAAATATTTTGAGAAGGATGGGCGAAAATTTCGGTTGAAATAACAAAAAAGTTGATGGAATCCATACGGAAAGATTGTGAGCCATGATCCAAGCAAAAGGATATGCGACTAACAATTAGTTTGATATTTTTATGGAAATTGATAAAGGTGGGCAATCAATTTTGTAGTGCAGTTTTCCATCCAAGTGTTATATTTATTGGTTATTTATTTAACATTTTTTATAAAATAGTTGTAGTTCATGTACAACTCAACTACTGTAAAACGTAGTAAACAAAACAGAATTAGGGCTGCTAGAAGAACGTTCCGTTGGGTTGCCATATTGGCGAGAATCTTGGGGGGCACACTATGCTTCATTTCACCTTCTGATAATTTATAGTTACTAGAAATAATTAACATTTCTAACAGTAATTTTATAAATATATATAAAGGTTGCATAAAAGTGTAGTATAGCATAGATAGTATTGAGTAATAAGATCCTATAAATTATACAGAGTTTTTAGGGGAATTCTTAAGCACATCATTAAGTGAAAAACAACGAAATTTTTGAAGAATGTTTGAATTTTTGACTCATCTATTACGATGCATTTACTTTGACTTTAATTATTTCATTGGAGTACGATCCAAAAAATCTATACATAAAGAAACGTAGCAAGTATTACACATCCAAGAGATTTGAACAGCATCATTTCACACAGTTTTAACTTGCAATGTATTGCATCTCCAAGTGACTTTCACTCATCAAGTTCTTTGTTTTTGTAGAAAATTGGGTGTTATGGAACTTCCAATCTCATCGGCATTTTTACTGTCATATTCATCATTTGAAATACAGATGTGTTTTCTATTTCCGAGTTCAATTAATTATTATTTCAAATCTTTGATATGGGTTTACTGATGATATTTTGATTATAGGTCCTGGATCACAAAAGAAAGTAACAATCGATACGATCTGTCCAATTAAAGCTAAAAAAACTAGAATTCAACCATGGTATGGGTAAAGTATCTTATACATTGATGCACGTTCCAAAGAAAGGCCCGTCTCCCATTGATGGTGCGGTCACAAGCAGAGAATTTCATTTCACACAGAGCTCCAAGCATGCCTTTAGTCTGGTGCATTTTGCCATTATCCTCTGACCTTTGGTTTTCCAGGGTTCTTTGATGTCTGTTCATTTTACCGACAATTTGAGAGAAACTCCTGCTAGACGCCAACAGGCGAGAGAGATCCTAAAGCCCCATTCCCACTGACCGTTGCCTTTACGGATATACTCGTAAATCTGCCAATTGATCCATTGTATGACCACCATCTCCAATGGATGATAATCCGGGGCTTCTCACAAATTGTTGGTAAAATGAACGGACATCCAAGAGCCTCAGAAATCCATAGGAGAGGGGAAAGAGGGTAAAATGCGTCGGTCTCAAAGCACGCACAGGTCTTCGGAATGAGGCTTAAATTGGGTTAGATGGCAGATTTACATCTATATTCGTAAAAGCAATGAGCCGTCGGAATGGGGATTTCGACCAAAGCTCTACTGAAACCATGCCCGATAATGACTATCGATGGAAGCAATAAACTGCTTATCTTATTGTGTATAAATCAAATTCCTTCAAAGTGAAGCTTCTGCAGTAAAACAGTTTTTTCTTGAAGAGGTTTCGGCAGACATTCAATTGCTACAAATCAATTCCATATGCGATAGCCCTTAAGTGGATATAAAACCATAATTACTGTCGTATTAAATATTTTTCCTTGACTGAAACGATTTAATATTTACATAATTAAATTGTTTTAGGTGAGTAAGAATTCCGCTGCCGCCGAAGAATGCCCAGTGTATATAACAGATGTATCTCTTATTTTTAAGTCCTTTTAAAAAGGAAAGGGATATTGAAAGTGAAAGGAAATAAATTGCCGCTAATAAACATCCCATCAGATTTTTAAATACATCTTGGATAATGCATAGAAATTCAACAAAATGAATTTTTAAATGTGCAACATAATCTAAATGTTGGCATAAGGTATGTATCAATGATGTTTATACATCAGCAATACGGTTAGCAGAGTGGTAAATAAGACAGTTTAGTTTAAAATTTCTATAATATTAATTTCACCTTCAGTGTAACTTGGATTTTTCCTTAATGGAAAGAATCAAAATTTTATAGCGAACATTATAACCAATTCTTTTTTAACAAACAATTAATATTTGTAAATGTAATGAAAAGAAATTCCATGTTAAAGAGGCAATCAAAGTTATTTTTCCCTCTAAAAACCATTCGAGAGGCACATGAAAGAATTGAAATTGTTTTGTAAACTTGAAAATATAACTCATAAATGTGCTATAAAAATGTTTAAAAAAGGCCAATAATACTTTCCAAGCTTAGCGTCTAATAAAATTGAAATATCTGAAAATGAAGGAATCGATTAAAAGTAACACGCTTTTAAATTGTCAGTCCATTATATTCCAATATGTAATATTTACATATTTTTATTAGAACCATTTTTTTAGATAAAATTTTAATAAGGAAACGGAATATTAAAAAGTTCTAAAATTCCATTCATTACAAAATATTTATTCGTAAAATGAAAGCATCTTGAAATTACCAGCTTTAAATGTTAACAAAAAAGTAGCACTTTAAAAAAATTTCTATTGTAAATTTTTAGTATGTTTCATAGAAATTTGTTTCTACAATTGGTATCGTGTACGGATATGATTTCTTTGAGAAGAGAAACTTACAGTCTATTAAAAATACCATGAAATCTTTAAATCTTTGATTAATGAGAAAATATTAGCAGCAAATGTTTCAACTTGCAAATTTCAATATTAAAACAGAAACCGCCATACTTTTCCCCAGACCTCAAACTAAGCTTCACAGAAACTGTTAAATACGATGTTTGTGGCTCGCATGATTAAACAGTCTCAACAAAGATTAAATTTGAATTGATCTTTTCAGTTTCTAATGGACAGTTAATATTTATGAGTTGGTTCCAATTTCAAAATCTTTGAAACAAGATAGAATATCCACTATTTGGAAAAATCTCGCCGTTCTCCCTTTGAGTATTTAAAAGTTTTTCTCGGCAGATATGCCCTTAAAAAGCATCTTGGAAATTTGTCCAGTGATCAGCTGTACTATCTTTTGTTTGAAATAAAAATCCTAAGCCCCAACTATATTAGCCAGAAAAAAAAGGGCTATCTACAGCTCAAGTCTAACTTCTCATTATGTATGAATAAGTTATTCCAATTAGTTTTGTATGATTTTGACAGCATGTAAAAATTTAGGAGCCATGTATAATATTAGAAGTTAATTATGTCTTTTTTTTATGCCTTATTGTGATGATTGCATTACAGATTCTAAATATGAATATCTGTATTTCAGTTTCAGGCTCAAAACCTATCAATGTTGAGCAAGAAATCTTCAAGAATTTCAAATAAGTTTTATGAAGAATAAAATAAGATTTAAAAGTTTATTGAAACTTATCTACAAATACAGTTCTCAAAATAATTTGGGAAAGACATTTAATAAATAAGTGCACCTGAGAAAAAAGTTTAAAACTTGAAATAAAAGACTTGAGTACTTTTTTTAGGGTTAAAAAAAGCGAAGATATCAATTCTTTCCATAAAAAGAGGTCCTTGCAATTCATCTCCAAACACATGGCCTTTTTCTAAAAATACAACATGATTAAAATTCAATAGTAAGTTTTGAACTATAAATTCTTAGTAAAACGCAGTTTTACAAATCTGGTATAGGAATAAGTAACACCATCTCTTTGTAACATATTTTGCTCCAAAAGTTCCATTTGAAAATGCTAAGAAACAAAAATATATTTAAAAAATTCCTAAATATTAATACAATATTAGACTCGAACAGCCATTTAAAGGAAAATTATTTAAAATGAAATTTGATCCTAAGAAGGTACTTCATTTCGACTTGATTAACATCATACACTACATATTCATTATACACCAGCATTTCAGCACCAGTTGTATCTTCTATTATCGGTCCACAAGGCATCTTCGCTTCTGATCTGAAATGTAAGAAAAATCTTAAATGAAAAATATACTTTCAGTGAAATGGAAGTAAAATCTTTAAAAGCTGTTAGAATAAAGCAAATTCAAAGCCCAATGAATTTGATTAAGAAATAACTGGAAAGTTTTATACACCATACGAGTAAGAATAGCAGGTTAGCTTTGTTACCGATTTAATCTATTCTGGATAAGGCAGAAACATGTTATACAGTATTCCGAAATAACAGGCGTCAAAATTTGCACAAGTAAACACGATTCTTGCACCGAAAAGAATTCCATGTAAACCAAATAGATTAGATCAAAATTAAAAATTACATTTTTCGATTTATCATTTTCATTGTTATATTAGTAATATGCTATTAATAAACGAATGCTCTCAAAACTAATGACAAACTTCAAGCCTCTATGCTTTTGTGGACTCTCCAGAAGTATTACTATAAATGGATTATAATGGATGAGTAGAGTGAGATGAAGCTACTCTTCTTGTAAACAAGGATAGGGGAAGGATGAACAGCCAAATGAAATCAATGGTGTTAAAATAGTTCTTAGAATACTAAGCGCTATCGAAACAGTTTCGAAATATGCAATAGGAAATTTTCAGGTTAAAAATATGACGATTTTCAAGCTTTGGTGGCATAAATCAACTGCCATTTGCAAGAAGTTTTAACCGTAAAAACTCTTCATTAGAGTTTGGTGGGTTTTTTTAAACCCGGTTTTGGAAAATAAATTTGTCACATTTAAAAACCGGTTTTTAAATTAGGGCAATTTAATTTCATTGGAAGTAAGGGAGTTATCCATTTCATTGAAAAAGCGCATTCATTAAAATATAAATGCGAATTTGAATTGTTTAATCATTTTTGGTGCCGAAATCCGGGAAACGTCCGATTTGGCCGTGGGTATCTTTGCATGCAAAACCAAAACCTAGATACGAATTAGCCAAAAGGGATTGGAATCTTTAAAAAAAAAATTTAAACGAAAGCAGGATATTACAAAAATTGCACCTTAAAACGGACATCAGGTAAATGTCGAGCTATTTTGTGATGCGTCAACACCCTCTGGACTTGTAGGGGGTGAAAGGTTGGAAGTAGAGAGTTAAAACGTGGTAACTTGTAACATAAGTATCAATGAGGGTGAGGTACTTTTGGAATCCGTTTCAGCCTGTATTGGTTTGGAAGGGGGAAAGAACGTAAATATTCTGTTAGACAAAGCTTCTCAGCACCGTGTTTTAAAGAGGGAAATAGCCGATACGTTAAAAGTGCATATAATTAGAAGAGAAAAACTGTTAGTTTATGCATTTTGTTCGAGCGAGCAGATAGAAGAAAACATAGGAAGTTGTAAAGTTTACTCTTTGCAATCCTCGCGACCCTGAAATAATATTTAAACTGAATCCTTACTTTACTTTCTAAAAAGAGAACTAGAAATAACATCGTAAACTAAAAGATGCTTAGTAAAAATAAAATGCAAATGCTTGCGAGTCTTTTAGAAACGAATTTTGTTAACTGAAGCGCTATATTTGAGGAATTCATGAAGGCAAAAGGGGAAATTTAACCAAAACATTTGTATTTGATACAATTTTCAGTAAAATTGTGTAATGCCAAATCTCACCAATAGATTTAAATTGCGACAAGAACGCTTTTTTAAAAATAGATTGCTTTTCAGCGTTAAAGGAAAATAAAAAATGCTTTGGGAAATAATTGATAGAGAAAATGTCTGATTGCGACAAGGATTTAATTGCGTGCTTTGAAAACAATTTAATATTCAAAACTGGGAGATATGAAACTAAGCTCTTTTGGGATAAAAATCCTGAAGAATTACATAACTTTGATTTAGCTAAGCGCAGGTTTGTAAATTTAGGTATAAGAATGAAAAAAAAAATGATTTTAAATTAATATTGTTATAGACCAATAAAATCTGAATATTGTTGAGGATTGCTGTTCGAAAAATAAAAATAATGCATAGTATACTCTCATAATTGTAAGAATCGATAAAGAAAGAACGGAAATTAGAATGGTTTTTGATGCTTCCTCGAAAGGTAAAGAGTGGTTTCTATGAAAGACTAATTAGATCTGGTAATAAAAAATTAAGCTTTTGTTTCTATTCACAATTGCACAATAATTTCCTTGATATGGTAGGATGGGGGCTGAACGAAATAATTTGAAGACCATGTTGTCTTTTATACAGTTTATTTGTAGCATCAACGAAGAACAGAATGTGCAGCGAACTAGCAAACCTAAAAAGTCCACAAAATCTCTCGGGAGAGAGAGCCAAGGTCACACTCCCACTAGTACACGAGTCGAGTTCGCTTCCACTAGGAAAAAATATACTAACATGAACAGTGAGACCACGTGATATTTACATGATTGGCGGCCAGCTCCGCCCAGGAAGACCTCGTGGTTCACTGAATTCTTAACACCTGCTCTTTGAAAACTTTAGCCAAAACCACTTTGTCTCGAAAACTAACTATTGAAATTGAAGGTGTACTCTGATTTGTGTTTTCTGATTTTCAAGAACCTGTACTTCTTACTCCAGCTCATTTATTATTGGGAAGAACAGTTAATAGTTTACCTCCTGCCAAGCTTACTATTGACACTAATTTAAGCAACAGGGAAATATAGAAAGTTTAATTATCATAAAAGGTTAGCTAATCATTTTTGGGAAAAAAACGGCTTAAAGATACTTTTAATGTTAAGATCTATACACGTGAAACCAACAGGCAAAGTTAGAGAATTCAAAGACGATGACATTATATTAATCAATGGTAAACTTCCTAGGCATTTTTGGAAATTAGGTAAAGTAGCTGTATTTCCTGGCAGAGATGGTAAAGTTAGATCTTGTCAAGTTAAAACGAATACATGTGTTATTAAAAATGCCTGTTCAATTGTTGTACAACCTCGAAAATGATGAATGATTAATTTGAATAGCATTAATTTCATTATGTTTGTCTGGAACCTATATTTAGATTTGGAATTTAAATGCAAATAGGAAGATATTTATCCTATTGTATAAGTTTATTATTATGAAAAGTTTGGCAAGTGTGTAAATTATTGATATGACATATTAAATTTGTGTTATTTATACTCTGTCCTTTATGAATGTTGCATTTATGCATGATGTGTTAAACGAAAATGTTAAAAATATTTAATCATTTGAATATTAATTAAATCCAAATTTTCTAACATTGCAACTTAAATATTGATTAAATGTTGTGAATTTATAGAAATTTAATTTATGCTAAAATTAAGATATGGGAGAAAAGAAATGTAATATAGAAGGTTAAATATTTAATTTGAATCTCTTTGCAATTGGGGGGGGGGGTGCTAAAACTTTATTTGCCTACTTCTAGTTCAAGGTTTTCCCGCAAGAGGGTGCTGTGCGTCTCATGGATTTTTTTATATTGAGTCAGTTTCGATCTGCAATATGTAATGCCAAGTTGTGTTGCTTTCGTCTTCGTGCACTTTCTTCCTGTGTAAATGTGCCAACTGCTTCTGTAATAAAAATGTGGAAAATCCACTCGTTGCCCCCGTTATCTGACAGGCAAGAGTTTTTTTTTTTTTTTTTGCTAATTGAAATATGAAGGTGAATTCGAATTGAAGTCTAATCACAGGATATTTTACATAAAAGTAAGCAAAAAATAAGGAATTTATGTATTTAGATATCCATCGTGTTCGTCGAATAAACCATTGAAGACGAATGGAAAATTGCACTTGATACTAATTTTAACAAAGATGTATTAGCCCTAAGGGCATCATTATGTTGAATCTAAAATGAGAAATTATACATTGACTTTTTTTGGAGGGGGATAGCGAAAATGCTACTCCACAATTAAAATTCTTTAATTTTAACAATTTCAACTTCCCCTTAAAAGGAGTAACTTTCCAACTCTTTCTATAAATAACTTCATTTCAAATTAAAATTTAGTAGCTTTCTTTTAATGGTATTTAAATAAAAATTTCCTTTTCTGCTGTTTCACACGTGCTTGCACATAAATGTATACTTATGTGCAATGAATTGGGCATATTTGTTATAAGTTATATTGGTTTAAATAACTGCCTTATTACAAAACAGATGCTCAGTTAATAACTGATTTTAAGGTCAGTTCCCCTCTTAAATATTCCTATTTTCTGAGTCTGGATGTCTTCTTACTCTAATAAGATAGCTAATGACCATACGCAATTTGTTTTTGCATAACAAATAGTCTCCCTAATTTTTTTAGGCGTGAGCTTAAAGGGTCAGAATCCCAGCAAAATTCAGACTAAATTTTCCAGGCTGCAAACTCTGTATTCGTAGTTTATCACATTTTAATTACGAGTATAAAACTAAATTAACTTAAATGGAGCCATAGTTTTTAAGCTTCAAATGTCGATAATCCGAACGTAAATAGAAGTTTCAAACTTACGATAAAATGCCATGGTCAAATTGTCTTGGAGCAAATTTTCCTTTTCCGAAAACACTGTTGTATTCTGCTGGTAATGAATAATGCAAGGTTTCATCACTTTCTAGCAAGCCAAGTTGATTTCCCAGAGACACCTGCAATTTAACATTTGATTTCTTTAACACAGAAAATACAGTTACTGTATAAAACATGGCAAGTTGAATTGTTAGAATTTAATGAAAGATTTTCTAGGTGAAAAATGTTTAACAGAATGTTAACAAAATTCTAGAATCAAATGAATAATAATGAAAAGTTCACTAAAAAGACAAATTAAACAGTAATTTGACCTATATTAAAGGGAAAAAACAGTTTTGGAATTACTGAAAATTTCATTAAATATTGAATGAAATCCCTTAATAAATATCTATCATGGAAATATAATTTATTTGGGCCTCTGAGTGACAAAATGTACAAGCTCGCGAGTGACAAAATGTACAAGCTCGCGAGTGACAAAATGTAAAAATTATATAAAAAAAAATTGTGCTGCAGCCTCAATTATCAACATTCACTACGAATTTTGAAGTGAAACAAATATATAGGGGAGGGTGCCCTTATTTTAAATTTCAGTTGCATGATGATTGTGCTGTATTTCGCAATCTGCTTTTAATTTTCTATGCCAATACATGAATATCTTAATTAGTGAGAAAAATTAATTTTCAATTAACCACGACCTTCAATAAATCATGGCAGGCATGTATCAAAATAGATTTTTAAAATAGGATTCGAAACTTACGAGGAAGGTTTACTTCATCTTTCATGAGCATTCATTTTCTACCCTTACTGTTCGCTACAGTATCCCGAGACGATTACTTTTCGGCGATTCATTTTCAATTAGGGGAAGCCACGGAAAGATGAGCGTATATTCAGAATTAACTTTATTGCGAAATATAAATGTCTTTTCATCTTTCTTCTTTACCCCTGTTCAGTTGAATTAAACCAGTACTAAGGCATGCTCAAACGTGCGTAGGGTCGTAGAATACGTTGGCAAACAATACCCATAAAGATGTCCTTTTCGCAGAAATTTTATATAATTGCATCAGTAGATTAAGGATTTTTACTTGACAAATTAAATTAATCAGTTTATCACTTCTATGCGGCTACGCGATTGTTTTAATAAAAAAGTGTTCACCAAAAACAGAGTCCAAGCCTCCGGCAATCTGGATTTATTTCGATTAAATACCTCTTCTAGGATTCGAAAAGGAAAACCGTTACAAGAATATTGAAAATTCATTTTCTTCATGACTGATGGTCAATTATGTCTTTAAACAGACATTTTATCTGTCGCAAGATCAAGAAACGGCCAAGATGTTAAATAAACTTACCTCACAAAGTAAGAGAAGACCTTCATTATTTTTCTTTGTTGGAAAGCAATAATTAGCACTTTTGCTACTTATATCAGCAAAATAAAGTCCTTTGCCAAAAGCATTCCCAGTTGAAGGGGCTTCGGTTGGTGCTATTTTTAAACCGTTCTTTAAAATTCCAACCCAGTTTGTTAATCGAGAGCCATGCCACAGGAGGAGATTGTTTCCATAATTTTTAAATGATGAATTCGTTTTTGGATGACATGAATAAACAGCAATGATATCCATTTTATAATTACTATGAGTAGATCCATGAGTTTGCAGCAAACAATTTTTAAGAACCTATATTTAAAAAAAAAGTTATTGCTTGGAAATAAAATTGTTCAGGAATAAGAAAATGAATTTGTCAAGTAGCTTAATTTTAAGTCTTACAAAAAACTTGAAGGAATAAAAAAATTTCAATTTGCATGTATTATGTTTAACATGTTTATCTAGAAACTGCCATCCATTATTGCTAACTAATCGGCAGAAAAACAAAATTTCCATTTAAAGTCACCAAGAGCGATTCATATAAGTTCGATTTTTGCAATCTGTTTTAACAATGCATATGCTAAACTTACACTACAACAAAATAAAAACAATCAAATTTACATGGATTATATGATCTTTGAGGAATGAAATTTCTTTAAAAACATTTGTCTTGTAAGTTGAATATATTAGAAGATTCATTTCCATACAAACTAATTTTTCCCCTAAGTAGAAAACTTAAATTAAAAATCAGATTCGCAGTTAAGCTTGCGACTCAGTTCCCCCCCCCCTGTAGTTGGAAAAATAATTTAAGTATTCATAGTAAACTTATTTCGAAATTAAATATAACACCAAAAGAAAAGTATGGAATTTTATTTGTAATCCTCTTACACTCCTCATTTTAAGCGCCGATTAACAAAGATTCTGAATGTGGCATTAATTCTAATCTAATTTATATTCTCTACTGACAAATTTTTGAAAAATCTAAAATTGGCTAAAATTTAGCGTTCGCCTACAATTTCTTTTGTAAAGAATACTTTCCTATAGAAAACCTGAAATGATACATTTGTCTCCCAATACGACATCGGATTTCCGAAAAATTTATACATCTACAATGCAGGCCTAATTTACAATTTCCAAAATCTGAGAATGTTTGAAATACCTATATATTATTTAATAAATTAAATGATCGTCATACAATAATTTAAGATGTCCAATATTTTAAAACTGCATCATGTAGGCACATAAAAGAAGGAAGATGGTTGGTTGGTTAACTTTAATGGCGCAAGAGCCAAATGTAGGCTATACTGCACCAATCCTGTGTTTTGAGATGGCACCAAGTGAGGAGTTAAAATATTTAAGGTAAATTTTAAAAAAATCAAGTCGGTAAAACAGCAACAATCAAAACGAGAGATCAGTCAGGCATTGTTGAAGAACAGCTATATAAAATGATAAAATCCAATAGTCTTTAAAAAGTTAATATACTGATTGAGCGATTCTCCCACTAATTCTCGCAAGTTAAGTAACGTTGAGTTAATAGGTCATGCGATGAGAATTAAAACTTGTGCACTCAGCTAGAATAAGCACAACAGTAAAATCAACATTACATGAAGGGCATTAAGGTGCTCTCTCACCGAATACTAGGTGTTTACGGAAACAGTGGACCATGAATGAATATGCCGTTTAATGAATTGTAACTTATGAGTTTCCAGATCCCAAGACTCCTGTCAAAGTGAATGGATGTAATGAGCAATTCTGAATATTGTATCTCGGTATGGAATTGATATCTGCCATACACTAGAAGCTGCTTTGGCAGCGCAATCAGCATTTTCATCGACTAAAATTCCACCGTGTCTAGGAACCCAGCAAAATGAAACTAACCTTTGGCCTGTAGTGTTCAAAAGCAACATAAAATATCTACTGTCACAGGATGCATCCTTTTATCAGGGCGGGATAATCTCCAAAGCATTCATGCTGCCTGTATACAAAACAAATTTACGCCTATAGGAATCTAATTTCTGGAAGCACAAAAAACTGCTACAAGTCACACTGAGCAATAACTGTGCAAACGGTAGCTATAGATTTTTTGTAAAAATTCCGCAGCTAACATAACTCTTCGATTTTGAGCAATCTGTAAAAATAGGCTCGTATGAGGAAAACAGCTTCCTGTGAGAGGCAGAGTTTTTGAAATATAACGGGTGCTGTGGGAAACTTATCAAATGTATAAAAGGGGTTGATATATGAAAATATAAGGACATCCCAAAGAAAAAATACATAGAATTCTGTGTGTTTAATTTGTACGTCACTAAGACCTGCATCAGCAATAATCATTTGTATTCTCTCACAAAAGGGGGAGAATACTGAAGGGATAAGCATTGTAAAGCCTGAGAAGACCAATGGGAAATGTCATTAGCCGTAATGGAAGAATAAAAACTGACTGAATCCTAAGATGGTACTGAGCTAAGAGTATTTTACGCCTTGGGTGTAGTGGTAGCCGATGGCAGACGACGTAAAGACTTTGTACGGGTGAGGTTCTAAAAGCCCCACGGCAAATACTCAAGGCAGAATGATGTACAGTGTCCAATTTGAGTAAAACAGTAGGTCGAGTCGAGCCATACACAGTATATTCATAATCAAGGTGGGATAATATTACTTGATAGATCCTCAGCAGACAGGTGCGATAGGCACCCCACGTCGTTATCGATAGAACTTTAAGGATATTGAGAAGCGATTCTCATTTCTTCCGTAATTTTAAAATATATTTGATAAGAAAGTTTCTTCCGTATAACTCCCAGAAATCACATGTCTATAACAATAGGGATGTCCACATTATCAATGCGAATTATAGGATCTGAATGTATACCCGTATTCCAACAAAAGTGGACACAACGGCTCTTTTCAACAGAAAGAGTGTGGCCATTGTTACACCATGTCACTAACTTATTCACCGCATGTTGCCGCTCAGTTAAACTAATACTGGATCCCTGACAAGATATCTGGCGATCATCAGCATCCAAAGTGCCTTTAACAGATGGAGGTAATGGGTCTAAAATCTGACTAAGGTGAAGGATAAAAAGCTTTATACTGAGAACGCTTCCCTGGGGAATACCCTCAACTTGAATAAAAGTGTTGGAATCAGAATTTCCAATACGTACTCTAAAAATGCGAGAGGATAAAAGATTCTGAATAAAAATCGACAAAATGCCATAAAAATCAAGCTTTAAAAGTGATCGAAGAATGCCGCAACGCCAGGTTCGATAACAAGGGCCTTTCAGGCCTGTTCTATATCAAAGACAAGATGATTTCGTCTTACAAAGGCATTACGTATTTCAGTTTCCAGAAGTACGAGGTTGTCTATTGTAGACCGGTCCCTACGGAAACCACTTTATAAAGGATGAATGCAATTACGTATCTCCAATTCATAAATAAGACGGGCGTTGATCATGCATTCTAGAGTTTTACACATGCAATTGGTTAAAGCAATCGGCCTATAGTTTAGAGGGCTGGTCGAATCTTTAGCAGGTTTGAGGATCGGAATAACAATAGCTTCATGCCATTGTGAAGGAAATTGCTTTTCAGTCCATATTCTGTTAAAAATGTGTAAAAGATTGAAAAGAGAAGCTGTGTTCAAATGGCGAATCGTATTGTAACTCACTCCATCAGATCCTGGGGTAGTATCACGAACTTCATTTAAAGCCACCTTCAATTCTGACATCGTGAATGGCGAATTAAATGGAATATACCTGTTCTTTTTGAAATTTAAGGATTTATGTTCAGCGTGTCTTAGTCTCAGGGTATGCTGGACTATACGAGTCCTCACACGATACTTTCACAAACGACTGTCCATTGATATTGGCTATATCTTCTCGGGAGGAACACTGCGTTTTACCAGTTTTTAATACCAGAAAGGAAAACTTATATCCCTTTCGCAGCTTTAATTTTCTTCCAAATGTTTGCGCTTGATATCAGAGATGTAATTGAGGAAATGAAGCGTATCCAAGAATCCCTCTGACTTTGCAGACGAATGCGACGGGCATTGGCTCTAGAAGTCTTAAAAGTAACTAGATTATCCATTGTGGGATACCGACGAAATATATTCCACCGCCTTTTTTGTTCTTTATGGCTGTCGTAACATGCTTTATTCCACCTCAGTCTACGAAAATTCTGTGGAAGAGGAGGGCTCTTTGGAACAGTATCGTCAGCAACAAGTATTATATAGTCTATTACCTTTTGTACCGTTTCTGTAATGTTATCAACATACACCATAGTTTCAGCGATTTATGCAAGTCGGGAGAAAGCAACCCAATCTGTTCGTTGGAAAATGTAAAGTGGAGAAATTTGTGTCGCACCGCTCCTATCAGCATGAGAGACTTATGGAAAGTGATCGCTATTATTTAGATCTCTTTCAACCATGCAAGCAACGGTAAAAGTTCAGGGGAGCAAATGGACAAATCAAGAGTATGAAATATGTGGGTTCATGGAAATACGTTTTCTCGTTATTATTTAGCAAACAAAAACAGTTGTTAAACTGTTCGCTCTGTCTACCACGAGTATTTGTATTTTACGAACCCCACAAATGACTATGCCCGTTAAAATAATCAAGCATTAAAAAGGTGGCGGAAGTTGGTCAACCAAATTGTCGAGATCTTGTAGACTTACATTGTCCTGTGGTGGCAAGTAAATACAACTTATTGTAATCAGAGAATTAAAGCTGACTTGAACAGCCACAGCTTGCAAGGAAGTGTGCAGTGGAAATGGTGAGCTTGGATGAAGTCAAGATGCAGACTCCATTGGAAGTAGAGGCGTCAGTTACAACATCTTGACGAACACTATTATAACCACGTATTTTGAAAGGAATATCCGATTTCAAGAAAGTTTCTTGAATGGTAAAACAAAAAGGAATTAAATTTGTTAAGGAGAGATTTAATGTCCACAATTTTAGAGCGAATACCGCCACAATTCCATGAGAGAAATGCACCCATCAAGAAATTTTTAGACATTAGGAGTTGGAGAAACTTCGCAACTCATCTTAAGATCTTCATCTTCCTCTGTGGGATGCAAGTTAATTATATCAAAACTTTTCAGAATACCACCGAACAAAGAAGGAAAATCTGGGTACTAGGTCTTTCTCCTCAATACCTAGTGTTGAAAACTTTTTTTTGATTATTTCTTGAACGTCTTTGTCATATCTTCGTGAGGAAAATCGTGCTTAGAAATTTTAATCTTTAAAGATTTTTCAGCTTTAGAAGGCTTCTTGCGTTGAGTTTTAACTTTTTCCGAGTTGATCGTATCAGAAGTATCAGTATTACGAGGAAAATCCTTTATTTCATATTGCGTACTTTGTTAACAAGGGCTTTCTTCACTGCCGAAGCGTAAGTGGTACCAGACGTCATTGTCCGAGCTATGACAATCCATCGAGTTTCAGAATAAGATCTGTTTCTTGAATTTAACCTGAATGACTTTTTTTAAACTTCTTGATAGGGCAAGACCGAGAATAGGAAGTGTGATTGCCCTTACAATTTGAACATTTTTCTGTGGCCTTACACTCAGTGTTATCATGGCCGACTTCCGCACAGTGGGCACAAGCATGTTTCCAGTGGCAAGCAGTT
The DNA here is from genome assembly GCA_026543055.1 of Argiope trifasciata. NCBI lineage: Eukaryota > Metazoa > Arthropoda > Arachnida > Araneae > Araneidae > Argiope > Argiope trifasciata. The sequence goes on from JAPMOQ010009429.1 coordinate 2,913,943, forward strand.
TTCGGATGACCAAAACGCTGGCAATGAAAACAACGTAAAGGTATGGGGATACATGGCCTGACTGGGCAGTTAATATATCCTGCCTTAATTGAAACAGGAAGTTTGGGAGATTTGAAGGTCAGGATCAGATGCTTCATTGGCAGGAGCTATCCATCCATTCATTTGAAAATGTGTCGCGCATGTATAATTCCTTGTGGTTTTAATTCGTATGTAATTTTCTCTAAAGGAACGATAAAAAGTTCTCCAAGAGTTATAACACCTTTAGAAGAATTTAGAGTTTTATGAGGTTCCACTGGTACTTTTATATAAGCTAAAGCTTTGATTTTCATAATTTGTTTCGTCTATTTCATAGAATTAACTTCTACAAATAGATCTCAGGAGAGAATTTCCGTTATTGATGTAACATCTCTAACATTAACAGAAATAGTTTGGACAAGAAAAGAGACATTCTCAAAAGTTTGTTTGTGGAAATACGTTTGACTAGGAAGAATCAAAATGTGTTGCTTGGTTTTGAAAAGTGACATGCCCACTTAAGGGACGAAGTTTGCTTTTAGCACCCAAGCAGCATGGAAAAAATAATTCGAGATCCAACGGCACCGCCCTCCATGGAGCCCTACAAGGGAAGGCAATTGCTGGCTCTGGGAATTCCCAACTTCAGTATCCACCCCGATACTAGCCGGAACATATACGCTAAGGACCTCTACCACCCTTAACGCACAGTCCCAGAAGGTGACCCTTTCACTTGATCCCCTTGAGCAGACCAGCCAAATGACCATGATACCAGCTAATTGATACACCGGGTACCGAAATGTACCACCCATCTAATGGGTCGCCACGCACGGCCAACACATGTGGGTATTAGATGTAAATGAGAAGCAAGAAGCAAACAGGGCGACGACAGTTTCTCATGGAGAGCTCCCTCGCTTACCGTCGAGGGAAAGAATGAAAGCCAAAGGCAGAAGGCGAAGGAGAGAGTAAATCTGAAGGGAGTAAGGATCCTGGGTACCTCGGGATAGGGACACCCGTACTCATCTATAGTAGAACCCCTGAGGGGAAAAGAAGGAAGTGTATATAGGGATAATTTGCCTCAAACTAAAAGCAGTTTTAAATCTTTAAGACATTTGAATAAGTATTCTTACTTAATTAGAATACAAAAACTATTTAAAAATTTTTTATACGATTTCCTTGTGTTTATAGAGCAACATTTGGTAAAGAAATAGAACAGTAACATTTTGTCTCGCATTCTAAGAAATCAAAGTATTAAAACTTTGTATTATTGACACGTATAACTTTCAATCGGACTCTTCTGCTCATGTCCCATGTATACTAGAATGTAGCTCTGCTTAATTAAAAATCCCAAAAGATATTGCATAGAAGGAACACTGTTTTTAATATAATTTATATGAAATAACTTAATTCACCTTATGTTTAACCCTAATTTGTTTATCAAATTTAATTCATTTTGGTTATCAGGAGATTACATTAAATGCTAATTCCAATCGCTTTGTACTTAGAAATTAGGTAAAATAAATAGGAGAGTTGTTTACAAATATTTATATTAGTAAACCCTGGTCATACAAATATACCGACTTCAACTCGAATGAAAATAAAATTTATTACAAAATGTACTTACAGAAAATTCCTCTCCAAATGGATCCAACAACTCTAGAGAATATTTAAAGGAATCATAACATTTATGAAGGGGATGTTCATGCACTCCTCTATTAAGAACTTTCATGGCAATTCTTATGTTGGTCAAAGCCTGAAAATCAAAGTGAGCATTAGAGAAACTTGTGTTGTAGGCTGAATAAGATTAAAAAAGACAAAAGGTGAAGTCAAAAAATCATCTGAATCCTAAACTCTTAAATTTTGATAATTTAAAAACCTCTACAACATGGTACCCATTTCAAAATACACATATAAAGATACAACTGCTTCAGAAAAACGTTAGAGAAAATCTAATATTGCATTTTGCATTAAAAATACGCTATCTTGTAATGGATAAACGGCTCGTTCAGTTTTATTATGAAATTTGCATGCATTTAAGTTTTACTTTTAATAGTCAATTCGAAATTCGAAAAAGGGGAACGGTTTCTAGTAGCATGAATATGTCCCTTTACAAAAGGCAGAAAAGTTCTGTAAAGGGTCAATGCGATTAATTCTGAATTTACCATTCTGCCTTTTCTTTTGGTTTTTCCGATAGTGATAATTTTAAGAGTGAAATGTAGTAGTTATGGATTCCAATTGCTTTTCTTGGTCTTAAAACTTTCAACAAGTCAGCCTAAATAATTTCGAACCCAAAACGACTAAAATCTGTCACGAATAGAGAATGAAAATTGGAAGACAAATTCAAAATGAAAGACAAGCAATGCATTTTATAATGCTTTGTTAATCATTAGAAGTCGGATACTCACTGTCTAGGTGTTATTCGAGATTCAGAAATCAAAATTTTTAGCAATAAAAATCTTGAGTTATCTATTGGCAATATCTCAAACCCGATTTCACATGTTAACCAAGATTGAAAATCTCGCGAATATTGGCAGGGTACTTAAAATTACTTTACATCAAAAACGTGCAAATTTTATTTAAATGTTTTATTTCTTTGCAGTGGAATCTTTATAATATTCATGAACACTCAAAGCGCTAAAATTGGATTGGAACAATTGATCAACTTACAAAAAAAAAATGCAGTTCCAAACAAAACAAAAATACTGAAAGATTATCCAGTGAATCAACATAAAGTTATATAATTCAGAATATTTAAAGATAAGCTGTATTGCAGCTCCACTCAAATAAAAACTTGATATTTTAAATATGTAGGTTATGCAAGGTAAGATACGAAGAGCAGGATATTTAAGCTGTAAAAAAGTCCATTCCTTGTCGATATATTTTACCCTTTACTGTTTGGCATTTTCATTTGGCTAGTTCCGTTTCAGGAATGAGATTCCACATGATGAATAAATATCCATAAAAAGTCTTGGTGTTTGAATTATACGCCTAATTTGCTTTTGATTCGTTCGAGGACGTTACGATTTAACTTCAACTGATAAGTTGTTTAAAAAATAATGAAAAAAATCTTGTATTAAATCTCCAAGTTTTGATGGTCTCAAAATACATTCATTCCATATAATACACTTATCCATCCTTTTCTGTCTTCAGCATATTGTAAGCCATAATTTGATAGATCCTTCGAAATCGCTTCTGCAACTTGCTCAAGCGTTTGATGAAAAATGAAGCGTTTATTATTTAAATTCGGAAGGGGAATTGACATTAATCAGGAACTAATTTTCGGAATTAATATGACATCGTTTCGCAGCCTTGATTTAAACTAGGAGCAAATCCCCAACTGAGCATTTTTGCAAAAAATTGTTAAGGGAAATCTTTTCAATCAGCAATCTGAGTGGTATGCAATGAAACGTTTTTTTTTTTTTTTTTTTTTTTTTTTTTTGTCGGCTCACTTAATTGAATTAGACGAACTTCTTTAACACAACAGCTATGTTAATGTATACTTCCACTAGAGTAATCGTTGGAATGATGGTCCCATTTTCTGTGAAATTGATCGTTTCCCCTTTCCAAACAATATATATTTCGCTTTTGCCTACGTCATCCATCTACTAAGTCGTCTTTAAGTTGCGATGTAGGGAAGAATAAGCTCTTTATAAGTTTCCTGTAGCATGAATATTGGCTCCATATGATGTTTTTAAATAAAGAAAAAGTTTCAATGCAGTGTATTGCTCATCGCATATCGTATCTATTTTCGGCGTAGGCAAAAGTGAAATACATATTGTTCGACAACAGACTCGAAACCCTCCGGGATTTCGTGCATGCGTTAGGATGGGCTTAATTCGTCAAAATAGGAGTGATGGGAAAGATGAAAGGAGGTGATGTTTACATTTAACCATAAAATAACTATAAATGATTACTCTCGGACAATTAAAATACTATCATAAACGACACGATATTCATATAAACGCGAAAAAATTAGACATCTAATAAGACGAAACTCAAGGTCAAAGAACGATGTAGAGTTCCAGTAATGCGCTCATCCTTCCGCATCTCACCCCTTAGTCAATAAAGTCGTCGAAAAGTAGTCTCAAAGTATTGAAACGAACAGTACTTGACCGGTTGTTACCATCATAGCAAAGATGAATTTGAAGCATGCCTCATCTATTTTTTTGCCCATTTCCTAACACGTGCAAAAGTTTCATTTTTTTTTTTAATCTTTAAAAATACGATTCCGTATTGAATAGCCTTTGTAAGTTTAAAAAGCGATATTCAATACTATGACATGGAGTTAAATATCAATAGAACTACCGTTATAGGAAGAAGCAATTAACTTGATGCCTGGTTACTTGTAATCAATACATTGATTTTCATGCCCAACAATGTTAAATCAACCGAGATCATGAGGAAAATGTTTTTGAAACCAATAATCCTCTCGAAAATAAATGCTAATTTATAGTAAGTAGGATAGCAATAAATTGAAGGTGCGTATGAAAAAATACGACTGTAAAGCAACTAATTTTGAAGGCAATGTTTTTCAGAAACTTAATTACAAACCTTTAACATCTCTAACTTTTTTTCGATATCTTCCTTGGATTGTATGATTGGAGGGCTTTTCTTTCTGAAATAGGAGATTTTATAAGAAATCTAAAATCTTGCTACATTCAGAATAAGTATTTAAATAGCGAAAGAATTTAAATTTTTACTTAAATAGTAGGTTTTGAACTTAACATTGCACATTCGTTATTATAAAAATTGGAATAGTATTCAATAATTGAATTTAAGTTTAGCATATTTCATGATACCAATTGTCATATTACCCGATATGAAAACTTAAAAAGCATGCCCCTAAATATATTCGGAATGTGCTTTTGTTTTGTTTAGACATTGTTTTACTTTTTGTAACAGAATTGTATTATTTTGAAATGCTCGCTAAAGTGTCACATTTAAAACAAATTAAATTGAGAAAAAATTGATTTTTATTAGGTGCAAAATTAAGTTGTACATTGCCTTTGAAGTTGCGCATTTACAGACATTTGAAAAAATATATAGTTTTAGAACATGGAAATCACTGAATCCTTTACGCCAGTAGAGAATTATGGTTTAAGAATGAGTCGCAGCAATTCTTGGGAAAATATTTCGGAATAGTTAAAAAGTGTTTCAAAGAATTTTATCTACAGCAAACTTCATTTATAAATGCATTGCAAAATTTAAAGTGATAAAATAGTCAAAGAATTAAGATTTTATCGTAACTGATAATTTTTAAATTTAAGTAAACACAAACATTTTAAAAGTAATAAGATTAATCAAATATGAGCAAAATTTCTTAATGTTTAATCTAAATTAAAAATGAAAGATTAATCAAAATTACTAATCGGATGCATCGCACAAGTTACTAAAAATTATGCAAGAAATTCAAAGTCAAGAATGATTTATCAGTTCTGTATTATGGCTTTGATAGATTCGTTTTAAGGTTTCTAAAAATCATTTACTATGCTTGCTTTTCCCTGAAGAGTAAAATGTAAAAATAAAATTTGACAGTATCTATTTAGTAATGAAATATAGGGAAGCCAATACATTGTTACCCAAAATTATGAGGAATTTTCATATAGAATTCTTCGCAAGCACTGACAAGATTATGTCCGGCAGCTTCAGAGGATAGAGCTTCCGCAATTTTATTGAGTGCTCGGTATCCATCTTTGATCTGTCGAAATGTCAGTTGCCCTAGAAAAAAAGTCCCATAAAAAATTAAGTTTTACTTGTAGAGAAAACTGGCGTATTTGTGTATGAATACATATAATATACAAATATATGCTTTTAAGTTTTTTAAAAATAATTTAAGACTCGAGACAATTTGTAGAATGGTTAAATTTATTGACACCGAGCCCAGTTGCAGCATCGTTTCAAAATTTTTGATTTGGAACAAAGGAATAGACATAGAATAAGCGATGTAATAAATCAAAAGCGGGATTTTAAAAGCGATTATTCCTCATACAGCAATAAAAAAACAGTGGCTTACCTGTAGCATAGTTTTCAGGTAATTCAGCATACGAAATCGTAAGAAAAAAAAAGCCAGTTTTTATAAACAAAACGCAAATTTAAGTCCAACATTCCACAGCAGAAAGATAATGTTTCAGTTTACTCATTTATTCAATGTTCAAGAAACTAAAAACTCAGACAAACTAAATCTAGGTAGTCTCGTAGATAAAAAAAGGTTGAAGGTAAAGTATACGAGATAAAAAATTGCTCAAGCACATTCGTACGATATTCACTGAAATTTCATTTGAATAATAAAAACAAACTTATGGTTGCATAATACTAAAAAAATATTTGGAATGATATGAAATATCACTGGGTAACTTTTTTTAGGATAAGCGATAACCGAGATAGCTGGCTTGGAAATGACCCATTTTATTCTTCAATGATCCTTCTCCCGTACATAGTCAAATTAACAAGACGCGATGTTATAGCGAATACATAGACAAAATATCCCGAATGCAGACAGAAGATGAAATTTACTGCCAAAATTGGTTATTTTAACAGAAATTATAGAAACGAATTAAAAATTAAATAGCTTGGTTTTTTTTCTAAATATGCAAGAAGGTTAGGTTAACTTTTTAGATTAATGAGTTAGCTTTAGAGTATTATGGTTCTGAATTGGAGCAAGAAATTATCTGAAATGATGTATCGTAAGAGCATTTTGTGGAGTCAGTCAACTTAAGGAAGAGTAAGTTATTTTAATTTTGTGCAATATAATTCAAGTGTTTTTGCCAGCATAAGAAACAATTCTAGCAATGCTCCACCCGACAGTCAACGGTAGATCATTGACTATTTGCACACGAATCCCATTCTAAATTCGTCATACTAGGTAGAAGAGCAGGTGTGTCTTAAACTAATTTCAAGTAACGAATCATAAAATTTTGAAATCCACTGTAGGTACTGATGGGAGTGTCTATTGCAATCCAGAAAGCAAAGTTTGGAAATTAACTATCAGTGTCATATGAAATCAGTAGGGAAAGCATTCTTCAAGGCATGCATTTGGCAGACATTTACATCACCTCATTTTTGCAACATTGTCATTCATCATTTAGCTTATCTATATCTACTAATTGGAAAAACCCTCAACGTAGTATGAAATCATTACTTTTTTCTTCCCATAATCTAAATGTCATGTCATAAAATACTTACATAATAGATAGAACTTTTTTTTAACTCCATGTTAACAATAAGCTGTCTGGTAATTAATCATCTTAGTCGAAGGTGAGATTAGAGAACACCTAGCCTAGGCGCTCTCAAACAAACCCCCCTCCCCCCCACACACACACATCATTGGCTGGTTGGTTGGTTGGTTGGTTGTGTGTGGTTTATTGGCGCAAGAGCCACACCTGGCCAAACTGCGCCAAGCATATCACACATCATTGGCATTTGCTTATCTATATAACTTGGGCTTGATTTCGTCCAGGTCCTTTAATCCTTAAAAACTATTCGAGGCCGCACTTTCATCAATATATTCGAAGATGGTGGAGGTTCCCTTTCAATCAATTCTCCATCTAGCATTTCAGAAGAGACCATGGGAAAATATAGTGAGGTGTTTCAAAAGCAATCAACTAGCGAAAAGTCATACAATAGAAAAGTTATATTTCAAAACTTCTCACACGAAATAAAATTTTGGTTAAAAGCAAATATCCGTGGAATAATTAAGATTCCATTTTTCGAAATTATTGGAAATCATTGATTAAAGTTTGCCATCAAATTTTGACAGTCGTGTCACCCATTTTTAAGGGACAAAGTTTTTATTCAGTGTAAAATCTATAGGTAATAGAACAAGTCCATGTTTAGCTTATATCTTTGTCTTAACATTTCTTCCCCACGTGAATCACCTATGGTTCACACTCATCCTATTTGATATTCTCTACTATGATTAATTGGCAAAATAAGCATCTTATCCAGTTACAGGTATGAATCAGGCATGAAACATGGTAATAGTTATTAGAGGTATGAATGAGATTAACTGAACACTTAAGCATAATCATAGTTAATAAGCGTTCTCGAAACATTAAATTTTACTCTTCTATCCCGTTATACTATGCACAATTTAACGAGTAAGTTTCATTCATTTAAACACCCAAGTCCGTAGAATTTTTAATGACAATGTCTATGTAAGTCTTGCATCAGATTTCCTGCAAGTGTCAGAAGATTAAAAATTTCAATGCTGTTTTAGATCATGCGAATTAACTTGCATTAAATATTCAACATAACTACATATTTTCATCATAAATCAATATTAAAAAGCAAGTCAAAATAGCAAATTAAATATTTAAAGCATTTACCCAAAGGAGCATTAGTAGAATCGTAACACATCTCGCTCATTATCATTGACATTTTTTTCTTATTGCAGATCAACTCTAAAAGAGACTTTAAATACAAAAAAATGCCATATCAATACACATTTAACCAAATAATTCAAGAAAAAGTTTTATGAAGTACAAAATTTCCAACTTTACTTGGATTGAAGGTTCTAGATCAATTTCTCCCACAACTATGTCACTCTGAAAAATACATTACATTAGTTAAATTTTTTTAAGACGTAACGCATAAACAAATCTGAAGATACTGTAAAAGCAGAAGTTCAGAATATAATAACCTTTCAAGATTTAGTGTCCATTTGACATATTTCATTGACATGCTTATAAAGGCTGTTTAACTTTCTTTCAAATTCATATCTTATATTTATAATCTTAGATTAATTTTCAAACTTACCAGCACTAACAAAATCATTGGACTGCAAAAGGTTTAAAAAACGGCAAAGTTATAACATGCCTATAACAAATTTTGTTGACCTTTGGTATGAAATTGAAGATTTCCTTCAATGATTTCTTTCTGGTTTGAAAATTCAGCAGTAATAGCCAAGACTTTAAACAGGAAAACTAAAACAGTAAATTTTCATTGGCTAAAACCTGATGTACTTGGGTTCTATTAGATCCATTAAAATTAACAAAACCTAAGCTTCCGTATGCTTGCCCTATTTGAGTTTCAAGTCACTTTAAAATTCAAACTATTTTTTTAAATGAATTACATTTGCGACTTTTTCCTCTCAAGAAATCCGATTTATATAAAAATGTACCGCTTTCTTGGAGCATATATTTGATATTTTCAAATCTGCATTACAAAATACACTGCTCTGATATGGCTGACCAACACCAATGGAAAAGGCCCACTGAAGTATATGTATTCAGAAAAACGGATTTATTAAATAGATTACACTCTCCATATATCAAAGATATCGAAAACCCCAGATGATTATTTTTCATCTTTTCATCATCCTACTTATTGGAGTCCACTTTTGTAATCTGGGTTAAACAGAAAGAAGGTTTATGTAAACCGTTCTAAAAAAAGTTGAATTTGGAAATCAAATGCAAGAGGCTACATTTAATACTACACAAATTCCTATTGCAGAAAATAAAATATTTACAAAGCATTCTCATTCAGCTAAGAGTGAAGTAATACGAAAAAAAAAATGATTACCTGAGGATTCAAATCTAATTTCAGGAGATCATACTTTCCAGCTACGTGAGTAAATGTTTCCTTATTTTGCCAAAGGTTACCAGTTTTATCGTAAAATCTAGAAAATTAATTTTCAGTTTTTATTCTTTACTTCATAAATAAAATTTAAAATTGATAAAATGTATTCAAAACAAATATCAGTTCGGTCCAAGAAATGGGCATGCCTTTTTTTCCAAACTGAAAATAGATTCTTGTTTTAAAATCCTATTTTAAAACCGATTCTCTGACAAACTTTTGTATGAATGTTTTCTAAATTCCTTTCTGTTGACTTCGTTTTTTCACAAAATATTTTATTGAAGATATTTATCAAAAACCCAAAGTTTATTTTGATATCAAGTATGCATATTTGACTATAGCTTCCAATACGTTCAAGTCGAGGAACTCAATTTTGAGGAAGGCAATATTTACGAGAAACACTTCCATGAAACATCCTGAAAAAGTTAAAACGTTTGTTTTTATATCAACAAATACAAAGTTGAGCTTTCTTGTGAATTATTGTACCTTGCTGGGTGCTTATACGGAATAGACAAAAAAAATCAGACTGAAAATTCTTTATGAATAGCTTTTTTAAAATGTCATGGCCATGGGTGAGTTTAATATTAACTGTTTTAAATCAACACTAAGACTTCGTAATTTTGAATCGTGGTCAGATGACGAGATTGGCTCCTGGGCTGGAAAACCCCTTTTTAAACTTCCACACCACACCAAAGCTAGGACGTTTGGCCCGGACAGATTCAACGTGCACCAGACCCGCTTAGACGTCGGTTCTTCGGCGGAATCGAGTCTTGAATCTCGGCTTCGGAACAGGATTTCCGAAGTCGAGACCTTACCACCAGGTCACCGTGGCCCACCATTGCCGGAAACAAAATTTGGAATTATATACCAGTCCACTTAACTCGCAAGTGTTACTAGGTAGAGAAAATACGTGTTCTTTCAATCAAAATTTTAGATTTATCAAATTCTGGAAAAACTCAAAGGAAAACACCAAACCGTATATTCGAGGATATGTCAACTTAGCAACTCAAAAATACAGTTAGACAAGTTAAATTTAGTGTATGATCTCGATATTAAAAATTTAAACCTGAAAATATTTGGCCTAGTCATCGGTAAGATTTTTAAGCGCACACTCAGTATTTTTGCTGCATCACAACATTGAACATGACACGCCACAGTGTGTTCTTTATGACAAAAGTGAGGGGAGAATACTTTCATTGATTTACGTATAAATATGTAGATAAGCTATTTCACTGTATTTAACCATTGTCTAGAACTTGAAATGCATTCGAACGGTATCTTCATAAATCAGGAATTTATCGCAAAATAAAAAAATGTATCGTTTTAAAAACTATGGAATTTGTTACACAATAGGGCATTTTCATGTAAATATATATCAAATTATTTGAGACAGAACTATTTAGAAAATTCATATTGTCTAGATAAAAATTCAAATTTAAATAGAACTTACCATTTCTTTAAAAATACCAATGAACTTTAGGCTATTGAAGTTTGCAATCTAATGTTGGATGTTTATCGGTTCTTCCGATATATTTTTTAACATGCAATATACTCTTACTTTAAACTATTCTACAACTAGGCTTGGCCTCCTTTGGGATGCGGGGGGGAATGCACCCGAGCCCCACGCTTCAGGAGGCCCCAAAGTGATTAAAAATTAAAATAATGCTCTGAACAGCAACAACTTTTACACGTACTGAGAGTATACAAGTTTGATTCCACTTGGCTGGCTGAGCGTCGACACGTTTATAAGGCTATGATAGCTATAAAAGGGGGAATGAGGGGTTGATTTGTGAATAAAGAAATCCACTTTAGACATGTTAAGACAAAGCGGCGCGACTTCTGGTTGATGAGGCTGGGTTCAAAAGGATTTGTAAATCAGCTACATACTTTTTTTAGATTTATTGTAATTTTATTTAAACAATCGTACATAGAGGCACGCATATATCAAGTTACTCACACGAAAAATAAAATGATAAATTAAACGATCAATCCTAGCAATGCATATTGCATTACTGCTTCACCAGCCATGAACGAAATGAAAATAAGTAAGGAAGAAGTTTTAATTTCGCTGTCCCCGGATTTGATATATACGAAGCTCATAATATATATTACAGTCTTGGACAAATATGTAAAATATTGTTAATATAAGACAAGTAGATTTACAACCACTTACCTCAGCTATTAGTTAATAACTTATAGCATAAAATAATTTGATAATTCATTCAATAAACTACTTAATACAGTCAGATATTACGATGTCCACAGTAAGAAAATATCCTACTGAGAAATACTAAAGAAAATTATCTACTACTAAAGAAAATTATCAGAAAAGAAAGAAAAGAGCTAAACTTCGAAAAGTCAAATCTGTTCTTGACTACAAAATAATTCTGGCAAACAAATTCCTTCAGCTTCAAAAATTACAATTCAAACTTAAGATGGGGAAGAAAGTTCTGTACAAAGTGCACTGTCTGGCAATAAAACAGTTGAAACGATGAAATTTATTGAAGAATCTTGTGTTTATACAAATGTTACCGAATCTGAAAATGATGAAAACGACAATAACAAATAGGATCTAGATGCTATAAATGATCCTGGTTTATGGCCAAATATTATAACTGTGTAACCGTAACTGTTTTCCTCGGCCCTCTCTCGGCCGTTGCCATGAACAATCAGTCCATGTCTTGGAAGTGAGAGTAAAGCATGATGTAGTCTCCGAGTATTATTTTAATGCATACATGTTAAATGTTATTGTCCTAAATAGTTTTTCCCCGTATAAATCATGTCCTTTAATGTTATTAAATGTATTTTTAACTAAATTGGCATGATTTGTTGATTTTAATAGTCTACCCGGACAGAATTAAAATTATGGTGCCATTTCGGTCACATCTGAAAAATTTAGAATGTGTGTTAAAACCGGACCTGTGCAACAAAGGAATTTTTGCTAAAAATGCTGAAGATAGTATGTAATAGAAAATGATCTATTTAAAAAATTGCTAAATGGTGAAACTCAACTTCGTAGTTGGTTAATTTCTTCAAAGACACAAGACATCGCATTTTATTTTTGTTGTATACCGTGTTCCAAAAGGAGAGAAAATGACCAAACTACACGATTTAGACGTGGCTATAATAATTGGAGAAACGTGTCAAATGCAATTTAAGATCATGAATGCTCTAGTTGTCATTAATTCGTTTATTGCTTTGAAAGAATTACTAAAGCGGTTAAATTATGCCTAATGATTGATAAAACAATAATAGTAAATAATAGTAAGGAAACGGCACAACTCAAATTACTCTTTCAAAGAATTGTAGATGTGATTCCACTTTTTGCGTGTAATAACCATCCACTTCGAGGAACCCATGAAAAAATAGGGAAGCCTAAAAATTGAGTTTTTAATTTTAAACGAATTATTAAGTAAATACGATCCTGTGCTAATGGATCATATAAACAAAATAATAAATTTTAAAAATAAAAATGTGCATTACATAGCACATGGGTCACAAAAACAAATTATTGCTGTGTTAGAAAATGAAGTTCTTAACAAAATTAAACTCGATATAAAAGCAGTCATTTTCTATGGTATCCAAATGGATTGCACTTCTGATATTTCCCATAAGGAACAAGCTTCAATCATTATCAGATATGTGAATTTTGAAGAGAAAAGTTGGAACGAGTCATTTATATGGTTTATTGAAGTAACTGATCTGACTGGTGAAGGAATAGCAAACGCCCTATTGGAAAGGTTAGGTGAACATGATTTAGATATTTTGAATTGTAGGGGGCAACCATACGACAACGGTAGTAACATGAAAGGGGAAATATAAAGGTGTACAATCTAGAATACTGTCTCGAAACTAGCATGCAATTTATGTACCTTGCTTATCACACTCTTTCAATTTATTAATTTGTGATCCCACTTCCAGCGGTATGTATTGTAAAAATATTTTTGGGATATTGTAACGATTATATCGCTTATTTTCCGCATCTAGAAAAAGATGGGAATTTCTACAAAAGCATTTAAACATTGCTCTTAAAGCATTGTGACACTTGCTAGGAATCCAAAATAGATTCGGTTATGGCTTTATATACCCAGTTTGAGCAAACTTGTAATGGCCTAGAAGAATTTATTGATGTAAGTAACGATAATACAGCGGTATCCGAAGCTAAAAGTTTATTGATGCAATACAAGAAATGCCCTTTATTTTATGTTTAATAGTATTGTTGGCAATATTGTTCAAAATTAATAATATCGATAAATTTCAAATGAAAACAAAGGCTCGACTCGGTTTTCAATTTAGTCAATAAAATTAAAACTGAAATCCAAAATTTAACAAAATTCAAGCCATTTGTAGACGAAGTAAAAGTGCTAGCACGTAATTTGAACATTTTCCTGTAAAACGAATTGGAAAAAGGAAAAATATTTATTCCGAATTAGAAGAAAACAAAGTTGTAAAAAAACCGGTTGAGGAATTTAGTGTTATTTCTTAACACTGTAATTAATACCACTATTGTACAGTTAGAAGATAGATTTAAAAGTATACCAAATATTTCCAATTTCAAATTGGTTATTGATACAAAATTTAGGAAAACATAAGTTAGAGATATGTTTCAAAAACTTTGTAAAGTTTCATAACAAAGATGTAAATGAAAACCTAATCCAAGAAATTTGTTTGCTACGGGATTTGATTTTGAATGAAAAATGTAAATAACGTACAAAACATATTGCAATACATACTAAATAATAACTATAATGTGTTATTTCTAAATATATCAACTGTATTAAAACTTTTCTTTACATTGCCAGTTACTATAGCAAGTGCTGAGCGCTCTTTTAGCAAATTAAAATTAAGAATTATTTTCTGCTAAGCATGTGTTCAGAAGGCTTAAATGCACTTGCTATATTAAGCATCGAAAAAGAAATTACAAAAAATTGTAATTTTTCCGAAATAATTAGTTTTATTAGCAAAAACAAAATCGCGCATTAAATAAACATGCTTTGGTAAATGTGCTCATGTTTTGGTTTTTTTTGCGCTTCACACACAAAAAAAGGGTCCCAAATGGCTTCTTGCACCCTGGCCCCTTCACTAAGAAGGGCGGATTTGTCCATAACAGTTCTTTACATTTTAAGTAATATATTAAAAGTTATTAAATTATAAACGCATATAAGTTCGGTGTCATTTGAGTAAGCAAGATATGAGATGCTGTTGTACAATAATTCTGCAATTTTTAGTAGTTTCGAAAATGCAAATTGAAATTCAAAAGTCACTGCAATACAGTATCATTTTCATTCTCTTGAAAGTTGTCGAAACTTAAAATATGAATTAACTAAACTCAGTGGTACGATAACCCATGTGGCCCAAGGCCTACAAGTACCCATATTTGTTTTCTTGAAGGCCTTGGGTTGCAAGGCATATGCTTCGCATATGTGAGCAGAAAACATATGTGGTCAGTCTAAAGCAGAACCTAACGCATGTGGTTCCCAAACATGCTTTGTCCTCAGTTTTTTAACAGACTGATGGGATGAAAGGCTGAATTAAAAATGCCGATAAAATGTAGAAAATCATGTGTTAAATTGGCATTTTTTCTAATTATATAAAAAGAAAAACAATCAATTTCAGCAAATTTAGTATTGGAGCAAATTTCTTGGATTCAAAACCAAAAACAGCAAAGATTACTTTCACTTTATAAATCAATTACTACAGAATGAAACAATTTTAACAGTTGATCCAACTAAGTGAGATTAAATATAAAAAATGAAAATACGAACAAAATATAAACCAGCGAAGAAATTTACGATGACTTTAAAGGTTTATAGCATGTTTTTATAAGGGAAGTTGAGATTGAAAGATGTTTGAATCCTACGATTTTTAGTATAGAAAAAGTAACTGAATTTGCATTAAGAATTAGCTCTATTTGAAGAATTAGGATAATTTTAATTCATTGATAAGAGTTTTCGAAACCCAGTTTCCGTTTTTGAAGTGCTCCGAAAAATAGACATTAAAATTTTACAATCAAGATTTTCAAACCCTCAGTTTCTCAAGTAAAAACCTCGAAATGAAAGATGCGATTTTACAAATTAACAAACAAGTGTATCCAAGCTATATTTACAAGATAAAGCTTTGTTTATATATGCGTATTCGTTCATTGTATTGAGGTGTAATATTTAACTGTTAACTTATACAATTCAACCACAATGGAAGGCAATTTTAACATTTCCTTACATTTCCAAAAGCTATGAAGATAGTTTATTGTGGTTGACTTTGCTATATTGAATTCAATGGCTGACTTAATTACGCTGCAGCATTTGACTCGTTAATAAAAAGAATTCAGCTCTAACAGTGAATATTCCAGTAATAGGAGCAAATATTTCAGTCAAAATTTTGAAAACGAGTCCGACAACATGGAGTTTAAGTAGGAAAGATTAAATTCCTATTTGGTTCTAAGCAGCTTTTGTAAAAAGTCAACGCTATGAAGCATAAATCACGCAATTGTAAATTATATTATAGAAGTGACGAATATACATTGTATTGAAATTCAAAAATAATTTACTTAGGCTTGCATATTAGCATGATTTAATAATTGCTTACGGGAGGAAATTCGATAAAACATGAATATATATTTCGGTTCGGTTTGATAAATTTTCTAGTGACATTTTTTTGATAAATAATGATGGGTAATACCCAATCATTCGTTGAAATGTTGAGTCACAAAATTGACTCAGTTTCAATCTTTGCACAAATTGATACAATCCATGAACTGTTTCTTTCGTATCTAATTAACAAAAACTTCAATTCTAAAATCTCAACTACAAAGACCATTTATGATAGGAAAAGTGAGGATAGCTCTTTAAATTTTCCCATAACTAAGTTTTTTTATATAAATGTTTTCTATTTATTAAAAACCTTACTAAATGCCAATTTGCTGAACCTTAATCCATATAAATTTCGGTCAATAAGAAATGTCAAGATACTTTGACAGACTGCATTATTTAGAAGATTGAGAAATTGCGATATTAAAACATTGACAAAATATTCGATCATTGTACATGCATTTAATTGGTTATTTTTTATAACTTGAGCTGAAGTTATTTAGAGCTTGTAATCCGATAAAAACTTATGAAAGCAAAAGTTAGCTGTATGTTAACATGTTGATTCATCTAACTCCAATTTCCGAAACGAGTGTCATCGGATGAGAAACATTAAGGGTGTGATGCAAGTACATTAAATCTCTCATTGACCATCTAGAAAACCATTAGTGCATCTAAAACTCAATTATTTAGTTGGAAAAGAGGCTACAAGATAAATCAAAAGAACACTTTCGCGATAAATATAAGAATCAGAAAATGAAATTTAAAAATAGGCCTACTTACCTATCTTCGAATTCATCTTTTGCCTTTGATATGCCTGTGTTAAAGTTCACCAACTCACTTTGCCCTTTTGTTCCGACTCTTCCAAATCTCTGCCAAACTGCGAACTTTTTCTTTTTATTATGTTGCAAAAGCTGAATAAGATGAAATTTATTTTTATTTTCCGACGTGCTCACATAACTCAAAATAGCCGAGTATGGTGCTCCGCCTTCTTGGTAAATGTGATAATCTTTCGCTTCAAGGCATTCAACATCTCCGGGTAAAATATAATCGAATTCTTCGTCGTCAGTTTCATTATCGATTTCTGGAGGAGGGATATCAATTTGCTCAGAACTGCTTGCCACCATGCTGGAATGCATTGTGGAGAGAGAAGGCAAATTAATGCAGCGCTTCTTTAAGCTAGAAGTGAAAAATTTCAAATGTTGATACATGGATTGATAATTTAGGCAGTCTTTAAAATCTGTCAAAAACTAAGATCGGAATTTAAAAGTTATGCAAGGAGAAATTCATAATTTCGAATCTGCTTGAACATGATAATGAACTGAAGCTGAAAAGCAAGCTTTCAAAGGGATTTAACCATTTGGCATTTTCGGAGCATTGACAAACAAAATTTTAGAATTATTTCCTGATCAGCTGATGTAAATACTAAAATATCAAAAGTTCTTTGCTTTTTCATTTCATTTACGAAATGAGCGGAGGTGAATATATTTTCCAGAGATCGTCCAGGGGAAATTAAAAGTGGCAAGTATACTTAACATTAAGCATTAAAGGTCAAATCACCGAATGCTCGCCAAGATATATACTTATTTAATTTTAGATAATTTAAAGAAAGACTTGTATAGTTTTCTTAGAAACCATCGAATTCATCTTCAGTAAAGTCTTGCATTAAAATTAGAAGTTCATTTTGCATTTTAGGCTGGTTGTGTGAATCACTATATTGCATAAAAATAAAACTATCGCTATCCGATACAATTTTATTAGCATTTTAGCCACGTTTTACGTTAAGAAATAAACTAAAATATCGTAAACTATGATATTCTATACATAAAAATTCAAAATATGCATAAAATCATTAAAAGGAAGATTCCTAATTTTAAAAGTTCCAGCTGCACAGCAGCTTTTGTTTCTTTTTAAAAATGAATTTTAATTAAACGAGTTCAATAACAAGTAATAATTAAATGAAGAATATCTTAGACATAAGGAATAAAATGGTGTTCCCTTTCTGAAAACTTTTGCAGAAGTTACTGACGAAAGCTGGAATTTAATATCGTTATGAAAACCTTTACATGGTGAACGGGCAGTGGTAAGCATGTTTCCCATTTTAGTTAAGTATAATTTAAGTTCAATAGACATACAATTTAATACATTCGATACATCTTCCCGTCTGATTGCCCTTTTTATCACATAAAAATCCTTTCTTGGGCCCTCCAAAAACCTTTAATAGTTGGTACGAATATATACCAGAAAACTATATAAGGTTAAAAGTACAAAAGCAATTTTTTTTGTTTAGCACCAACTAAAATTTGTAAAGTGTAAAATAAATTCGTGCAGGTTAATACTGTATGGAATTCCAAGATTTAACTTACCTCACAGAAGGGTCAGAACACATTTCATTAAATTTTTTTTCGTGAAGTGCTAGATTAAACATCCCGGAAGTTACGTTTACAACTTTCTCTCTTGTAACATTTCTGGAGAAATTTGTTTCCTCATTCACTTGACGAAAAGTTTTCAAATCAACACAGTAATCAGCCTCATCATCATAAAATTTAAATTTTTTTTCTTTACGTTGGTAAGCCATCTCCAAAAAACATACTATTCGAGGCTTGTAACTCTTCCAGGAACCGTCATCATCTTCCCAAAGCCAAGAATAGAAACCATCACTATATACCAAGCAACGAACTTTTTGCTCCACCGAAGAAATTTTATTAACTTGCGTCATTTTATCCAAGTGAACAATGATGGTTTGCTTTGCATCCTTACTTGGCAAAGAGACTGATTTTTGCCACTTATTTGCTGCTTTGTTAAGAATTTTATTCTGCTCTTCAGAGTAAGATGACCATCTCTTTTGATATTGGTGTTGCCACACCAATTCTGGCATATCACCATCTGAAAAAAGCAGTTTGTATACCATAATATTATTTTAATTAAAGTAAGATATTAAATGATTAACTTTTATGTCTTTATTAAATAGAAATTTAGATATTTTTTTGAAATAAGCAATTTCAATGAGTCAGCGTAGTTACTTCTGCTTCAAGAAACCAGGTCCCTAAAGTCTCTAAATATTTGAAATAGGTGGTAAATTTTTTTTCGAATACAGAAAAAGACACTTTTAAAGTCCCTTGAATATGACATTCTTCAAATTCAAAATTTTAGTTATCTGAGTTAATAAGGTAGACCAAATGCAGGAGAATTTACAAAATTTTAATATTTTCATTTTCTCCAGAAATATATTTTCCGCCATTGTAATTGAAAGCAATTATAACGAGTTGTATTTTGAGTTACTTAAAAGCTACTATTTTAAAAGAGGTCTTTTAAAAGTCTAACTGCAATATATTTTCCATGTAGGCACCTATTAAAATATAGTTATTCTAAATAAGACTAAATTTGACTGGTGTTCGGATTTCATTATTGGGTAGTTTAATTTGAAATTCAACAAGAACTTCGCCAGTCAAAGTTTGTCCACTTTTTCACTACAACGCAAGTTAAAATAATTTAAACAGTCTATTTTATTGTATGAAAAAGTGAAATCACTTCAGAAACAACTAACAATCTCATACAAACATAAGTAGAGTAAAAATTATACGAATTTAATAAAGTTTGAGACCTTTCTCAGTAGAATTATTGAATTATAAAGCAAGGTATTAAAAAAATGATAATGTTGAGAAATATAATGAAAATTATAACTCTAGTAGTCGTAGGTTAATACAAATACAGAATATTAAAAAATCACCTGACATGATTGATGCACTAAATTCGGAGCTTCTAACACAACTGGGTCAGAAAGGACAAAAATGTCTTTGCAGCTTCAAAATCTGACTTTTCTACCCATTAGCGCTGCCATTTTCAAAATCAATTTTTTTGTCTTGAATATTTTCAATGCAGTTCATGAGTTTTGTGCTTATGATAGTACCGTCTTTTCTAAAATAATTAAAAAAATTTGAAAGCAAAGAACACCGCAATCATGTAAACGCTCTGCTCTAAAACGGAAGACAAGTTTCTAGCTCGTAAACATGCAGTATGGTAATGTACCGAAACCGATTTCGCTTGTTAAATAATGTGAAAGGTTTGGTAAAAAAGACTTGAGAACAACATATAACAAACAATCAGATTTCACCCTCAATATGAAATCCATAAATTTTTGAAAAGTTATGTGAGTGAAAATAAATCGTTTAATCATGTCTGATTAGAAAACAGCTATTTTAATATATTCCCACTCTCTGGAATAAATCAATGTTAAAAATTTTAACCCACTCACACCGGAATAATACCGAAAAAATCGTAAAGACAGTGGTGGCCTGGTGGTAAGGTCTCGGCTTCGAAACCGGAGGGTTGCAGGTTCGAGGCCCAATTCCTTTGAAGAACCACCATGTAAGCGGGCCTGATGCACCCTTAGTCTGCCGGGGCCAAACATCTCCCACTGGTGTGGTGTGGAAGTTTGGAAAGGGGGTGCCAGATCAGGTGTCGTTTTCGTCATCTGACCGCGATTCAAAATTACGAGGTCCGTCCCAAAATAGCCCTACTAGTGTTGCTTCAAAACGGGACTTTAATATAACTAAATTCAACCGAAGAATCGCCTAGTATTTTAACAATTTGGTCAGTTATTCTTTGTTTGATTATTTGTGGAAAGGTAGTGGATGAAGGTTTAGTTTAGTTTAGTTATATTAACGTCCTGTTTAAAGCAACACGAGGGCTATTTTTGGACGGACCTCGTAATTTTGAACCAAGATCAGATGACGAGGATGACACCTGAACTGGCACCCCCCTATCCACACCACACCACACCAGCGGGAGGACGTTTGGCCTGACATATTTAGCGTGCAAGAGACCACCTCACACGACGGTTCTTCGGTGGAATCGAGTCTCGAACCTGAAACCCTCCGGTTCCGAAGTCGAGACCTTTATTACTATTTAAATTTAAAACGAATCTGAACGATTCTAGTAAAGGATGTGATATAAAAAAAGGGAATTTTGAAATGAATGCTGTTTCTATTTATTACTGTTTGATTTCTTATAATCACAAACAAACGTATTGCGAATGGATTTCGTTCAAATTTTGATAACAATTTATAAGTTTGTTTTAAGTCCATACACGAAGAGTTTTTGAGACAGACGGACATAATTCTAAAATTATGTTTTTCGAATCCATGGAGATTTGTCAAAATCTCGAGCGAAAGTTGTCTTATTGAAACTTTCTTGCATAGTTTCCAATGAAGATGTTATATCCTCCTCTGAATAAAATAGAAGTCCGAAATTCTTACATGGCATTAGCGAACAGTAATTTTAAAAAGTGCCCATTTTCGGTTTGATTCTAGCACTTATACTGAATCAATCGTGCAAATATATATTAGACGCCTTTCTGCCGACCGATGAAATAAAAAAGTTGACATGGAACCACAGTTTAATGTCTCGAGAACTCATATCGAATTTCAGTGATTCAAGTCATTCTATTTTTGAGTAGTTGTATTTACATGCATGCGAAAATACAAATTGAGCAACAATCAATCCTACGAAAAATTCAATGCAAAATTTAGTTAATATCTAAGCTTTAAGTGCTAAAGCTATGTGCCAAATTTTATCTGTTTAGCTCTTTACATTTCGAAGTTATTGAATTCACTTATAATCGAACTAGACAGACAGACTTCCTAGAAAGAAATTCTTTCAAAGTTTGAGGGAAATTTACAAATTTGGTGTTATTAAATTTTTCCGATAATTTCAAAATGTTTTTGAGTAATCGCGTTCACGAATTTTTGACGATCACAATATTTTTTCTATACTACATATTAAAGAGTAAATATATAGATCCTGTGCATAACATATATGAAATTGGATATTTTTCAAACACTGTCTCGTTTTTCCTATTTTCTTCTGATGTGACAAATGGTTATAATTCACATCAGAGAAAAAGTTATTCTCGTTATTCAAAATATTTGCATGTTTATAGAATACTCAGTAAAGCCTCTTTTCAATTTCTAGAAACTATGCTATCTTCTTTTGATCATTCATAATTTCCCTTTTTGTGCAAAAATTGATATTTTATGTATGTCTCTTTTCAATTCGTAATTAAACTGGATGCCGAGTTATTATTAACCACTTAAATAAACTAAGAAATAAAGAGAATCAACGATAAAATAAAAAAAGAAATAGACGATTCTTTATCCTCTTGTATACGAGAATGAAAGATAAAGTATTATAATCATAAAGATATATGATCTCAGTTATATTTGACGAATCTTGAAATTTCAGACTTCCCTGAATTCCAAAAATACAGTTTTGGAATCATGTTTATCTGTCTGTAAACACGATACCTCTAAAATGCTTTGAACTAGAAGAATGAAATCTAGTACATGATCTTTACACCAGATTTGTAGATTACTATAACATTTTGAACAAAATCCATTTAGAAAAAGCCTTTGTGTCCCATTGTTCAAATATAACTTAACACAATAATTATAATACGATGACAGACATATAGATATAACTTAGAGCACAGATTTTGCATCCAAAGTATAGATACCTATAAGATTTTGAACCAAATGTATCAAGTGGTTGATAGCCTGTCAATCTGATCTTTCATAAACATGTAAGGACGATCATTCAAAAACGCAGATGACTTAAATTTATGCAATTTAGTAAGTGCTTTTGATATTACAATTGCAGTTTTGTGTCAGATTTTTGTTTCACGCGATCGGAAAAAAAGCGTCCAAAATTCAAAGAATCTTCCTGGTGCTTGTGTCTTAATTGTATCCCAGTAAGCTACAAGAGACCTTTTCAGCTAGTTGCTCTCTACTCTTTTCTGATAAACTTTAAATTGGTTCTTCAAATAGTAGCTGAGTGGATTTTGTGATAGCTAACTCGGAAAGATATTTGAAGCTCAGTTTTCTGCCTAAAATAAATCAAACTTCTGCAAATGAAACATATGGATTAAATGTACTAAATTACAGTTTTTCTATCGAATCGACCTAACTTGTTTAACTTTTTTTCATGCACTTTATTTATGCAAAATTTTATTTTTCAACGTTCTCTTCACTTTGAGTTAAATCTTAATTTACGAAATGCCTACAAACTTTGAAAAAAAAAGCAATACTGGCTATTATTTAGCATGTCTATTATTATTTAAGATAAAGACATGAAACTGTAAATATATATATGATAAACTCAGAGTATGTAATTTATCTCTAAACTTTAACTATTGCCGCAAAGGGTCGTTTTTTTATTTTTTCATTTCAGTTGCTTCTGATGTTTATAAATGATTTATATGACATATTTATATCTCTCATATCTATTAGCAAGTTATTAGTCATATATCATTAGTTAATTATCCTTCTGAGCAGTGACATTATGTAATAATAAAAAATGGTAATAAACTTTAGCAATGATAGTAATAATGATTCACTGGAGTCTTATTTTGGGCGAACTTTGAGGAAATATTTGCAAGTTCAGGAGATATTTTAATCTCACGTATACGAATATAGAGAAAGTATACTAATCGCTAAAAAATTCGAACTCGTGATTTTGATGAAATTCCACGTTTCAGATCTTCCTGAATCCGAAAAACAAATTTTTGGTATCATGCTGTCTGCTTGTCTGTGAATACGATAACTCAAAAAACGCTTAGAAGGGTGTAATTTTGCGCATTAGCTTATGATCAAATTTATAAACCTCTGTCGAATTTTGAGGACATTTTCTTCAGGGGAAGTTTTTCATCCTGTTATGCGAATACAAATGAGCTCAATTGCTGCAAAACTCAAACAACTAGACTAATAAAAATTAATGCTCAGATTTAACCTTTAAAATGTAGATACATGTCAAATTTTGATAAAAATAGGTCAAAATATGTAACGTCTGTCGGTTTGTGCTTACGCATCTGTGTAAAAGCAATAATTCACAAACGGAAAACTGAACATAAATCAATGAAACTAGGTACGTCATTTTGTAATTATAAGTACAGTTCCGTATCAAATTTTGATTTCCTTCGGTCGGCAAAAAAGCCGTTTAAAAACATATCTGAGGGATAAATGTCGTAAAAATGTAAGATTCGCGACAAAGGTGTATATTTTGTAATTATTGTTCGCTGATTCCCTATGAGGGATTTGCGCCTTACCCAAGGTCCATAGTTTTCTGCAGGAGAAAGGGGGATTACGTAGAGCAGATGTGTCCACACTACGGCCCGCGGGCCAAACCCGGCCCGCCAAGTAATTTTATCCGGCCTGCGGAAGGTTTTAAAACATAATGATGTTTTCGCCCAAACCTTTTCATTTTCATAAAGGTATATCGAAAAACTGCGTGGCCAACAAAACGGAGTTGTTGTACTTGACCAAACACAAATGTCTATCGCGCTGTTAAGTTATAAGACTAAATAAAAAAATATATTTCGGTAACTCAAACATAAGAGAAATTTTATACGCATGTGAATTTTGACGATAAGCAGAGTCTTATTGTTTTGTTGTAAATAAAGCATCAGCAATTTTGAGTAGTTCGCTTAAAGAAGCACTTAAGTATAAATAAACAAATATCGTTTTGATTTCGATAACATTTTCATGGAATTATTGCACGCGCCCAGTAACGTACTTAGAACTTTTGCCGCCCGGGACGGTCCCGTTGCTGCTGCGCATTAGAAGTTGCATGAAAATATTTCAATTTATATAAAATAATTATATAATTATACTTTGTTTGTTTAGTATTTTGTATTTTCAAGTTACAATAAAACAGTATTAATTAATAATATTTAATGCTACTTTACTCATAATGATATTTTTCAATTTGTATATACATGTGGTCCGTATAACATGGATCTAATTTCGATCCGGCCCGTGCCGCGAAAAGTTTGGACACCTCTGACGTAGAGTATGAGAGAAAATTTCGGGAAGACCACTTCTGCTGGTTTATTCTTGGATTTCCTTAACGATTAATATAAGATTTAAAAAAAATATTTTCAAACAATCAAGATATGAAATAAATTGCTGATATTTTTTTTAGCTTTATTTTTACTATTCAGACAAAAGACCTTGTAATTACAAATTTTGCAGGAGACTAGCTGGTACCCGGAGCGTTGCTGCAGCCGAATAAATAATCTTTGGAAACATCATTTGTAATTTCAAATAGTTATCTTGTTTAATTAAGAGTGATTGGAAGAATGGTATTTATTTTCTTATCGACAATGAATACATTCATTGAAATTGAAGGATATTTAAAGGAGAAGCATAAACAGTACTTATTCGAATTTTATTATTCAATTCTACAAACAAATATTTATTTTTATGTGTTAGATTTGTGTATTTTTTTAGAATCGTGAAGCTTGCTGTTCTTTCAGAATGGTAATGAAAAAAGCTATTTATTTTATCTCGTGATTCGTTTAATATTCGTTCAGTATTATGAAGTTTAGCATTAGAAAATGTGATTAAAATATTTCCTTTTAAAACTGATTAAACATAGAAAATATATTTATACCACAAAACGTTTAATATAGTTGAAAAGATAATTTTTTGAAAACTAAGATGGTGCAAAAATATTTGTGCTCTAATACGTTCGGAAGTTACTGCAAAAACGCTAAAATTTAATTAAATGTTTAGTTGAAATTTCAAACCCTTAAAACTTTCTAGCACAATCTCTAATAAAACTATTACCTCAGAGAAAGTCTTACATTGCATTTACGTACAATAGCTCCGAAATATTAACCTCTAACTTGAATTTAGCATCTTTACTGAATATGTTGTGACTCCTTGGCGAGTTATTTGTGGTTAATCCATAGTTAATAGATGCGGTAAATAGATCTGAAAATATTTTTTATACTTTAAATGCTTGTATTATGCCTATAAGTCCAAGTAATATGTTGTCTAAGTTTTATCGGAATCGGATGAGAGGTGCAGCAGCTCATAAGAAACACACAAACATTCATTTTTATTTATATAGATGACTATGAGGCAAGTCGTATAATTTGGATCGATGAAATTTATTCGTATGATAAACTTTTTATTTATTATTCAAAAAAATTTCAACAAATAAAATTTATTATTCAAATAAATATTTGAAAATTATTTTTCCAAAAATGAGCATTCAAGTTCCTATTGGGGATAATTGTAAGATTAAGGAACAAGAGGAATATTATTAGCATCTTTTACGCTTTTGTTCCTCAGCAGAAATATATGTTACTTTTGTATGATTGAGTTGAGATTTATAACAACTGTTCTTATTTAATAATTTATATCAGCTGCATTCATAACGTTTTCAGTAATTTCTATAATTCGTAGAAAAAAACTCCCTTAAGGTCTTTATATACTGTTTACTGCTTTGAAAGGTAACACGTATTAAAACCTTAATGATCAGTTTCAGTATAGTAGTAAGAATCAGTTTATCCTTTTTGGCGCTTTTTGTATTTTTTTATAACTTAATAAATAGATAAATCTCTACTTTTTAAAAAAAATAATTAAAAAGTCAATGCACGTTTTGCTTAAAAAACACAAAAAGTTAAATAAGGAATAGAATTTAAGAGATTAATTTTTTCGAAGTAGAAAGTATATAAATATTCACTCTAAATCTTCTTGCTTTAGTCAACAAAGAAATTGCAGCTCAATTATTTTATACTCTTAATATCGCTGAAATATATTAATAAAAGATTTCCTTTTGTTTCTAATTGCAGATTTTATAAAATAAGTCTTTCACACATAAATTAAAAAAAAAAATCACCTTAGTTGAGATATGGCTTTACTGAACTCTTTACAACATATGAATACAAGAAAATATGTCCTGTTCTGAAAAAATATTAGAAAATAAGCATTCTTTCTAACAAAAAGAATATAAATATTTTTCTTCAAGAAAAACAATGAAAATAAACATTCTTTAGGCCCGCTTAATAAATTTGATGACTTCAGTCATGAATTCGGGGAAAATGTGCACTAGATGAGAAGCTCCTTTCACCCCAACAAGCTTTGCGTTCGGAAATAATTTTTTGATGTTGTTTTCATCTTCACCTCTGAAATAATAATAATAATAAAAGAAATTAAAGAAAACATTAAAGGAAAATGATGATGTAGTAAACAAGTACAATGGTCTCTGTGGCAGCGCTATTATATCAAGCATCAATCAAAGAAGTGAAATGAAATGAACTAATTTTTGACTATATAAAAAAGGGGTGACCAAGACGTCAACCGTGAAGACATTTTAGGTAGTCCGTGCGACCATCGCGATAATGGCCTCAGATATTAACAATTTAATTTATGACAAAATTAATGAATTATTTAAAATAAAAATTTACTACAGTTTAAGCTTTAAAACCTAAAACAAACTGTGCAAAGTAATACAATGAATTTGTCGTTTTACAGTGGAGAATTAAATAGAAACAACTTGACAAAGTGGGATGCTTAAGGTCTTATCACACGGGGAAATTTCGCCAGCACTTTTCCGTTTCTACCCTCAAAATCCGGTCAAGCAAGTTTCATAATCGACAACTTTTTATAACCAGTTCGAAAATGTCGTCGAAATATTGTCCTCAAACGAAATTCAACCAATCATGGGAAACTTTGAAGTGATGTCACATTAGCTGTCGTTTGCTGACGGAAAGTTCCGAAGATATTTTGCCGTGTGATAAGGCCTTATCCAGTTAATATCCAGTAGCCGGCGCGATGATAACGACGCAGCGAGTCGACTAATCTACCCGTCACACCACCTTTAGTTTCAGTTCTCAGTTAATCGTCTCACGTTGCAGGTCGCTCGCTTCCTACCGCACTGATACGATAATTTGTTGTTTCAACAACCCTTCCAAAATGACTCAGTCAGGTACTAGTGCTAAGAGAAATGAAACATACCATTATCACAATGAGTGGGAAGATAATTTCTTTTTTGTTAAGGTGAAGGAGAAATGTGTTTGTCTCATATGTAACTCAAGTGTGGCACTACCAAAAAAAGGAAGTGTCGAACGACATTTTAAAACCATGCACTTAAAATACGTTACAGACTTTCCAATCGGCGGTGAATTTCGAAAAGTGCATGAATTAAAGTTGAATTTACATTTACAGCAAACGTTATTTACGAGACCAGGCAATAAAGCTAATTCAGTAACATTGGCGTCGTTTAAAATTACAGAAGTTTTGATAAAGCAAAAAAACCCATTCGAAGATGGAAAATTGATGTACGAAGCCTTTTGTAAAGTGCGAGAAGTGCTTTTCCACGATTTTGAAAACAAATCTGAAATAATATCGTCAGTAAATAATATTTCTTTGTCGCGTAACACTGTGATGCGACGGACTGAAGCTATGAATAAAAATTTGGAGGATTTATTAAATGACGATTTAAAAGCTTGTAAGTTCCTATCACTTCAATTTGATGAATCTACGGACACTAGTGACATTGCACAGTTATGCATTTTTGTGAGAAAGGTTTTCGAAGATATGACTTCAAAAGAAGAATTATTAACCATAATTCCATTGAAAGGACAAACGAGAGGCCACAATATCTACAATTCATTAAAAAACTTTATTGATAAGACAGGATTTCCAATATATAAATTGGTCTCTATTACAACAGATGAAGCTCCGGCAATGGTCGGAAATAGAATTGGTTTTATTGCCTTGTGCAATAATGATGAGGAAATTCCCAGTTTTACTAGCTATCATTGCATTATCCATCAACAGGTATTGTGTTCAAAAATACCAAAGCCTAATGATATAATGCAAATTGCTTTTAAAATCATCTATTCAATTCGTTCAAGAAGTCTTCAGAGACGACAATTTCGGGCGTTTCGGAAGAAACTGAATCAGAGTACGGAGATCTTTTATTGCACACAGACGTGAAGTGACTAATCCGTGGTGCTTTTTTAAAAAGATTTCGTATTTGGTTACCAGAATTTTTTTTTCTCCAAATGAAGGGAGAGCACATTACTGAATTGGAAGATGAGAAATGGCTCATGAAAAGAGCTTTTCTCTGCGATATCACTGCAAAACTTAACGACTTAAACCTAAATCTACAAGGAAAGAATAAATATTTAACAGACGTGATGAGCGTGATTAAAACTTTCAAAGAAACGGTAAAAAGGTATGCGTCTCAATTAAGAAAACATGAATTAAGAAACTTCAAAAACATGGAGGAAGAGTGCATTGAGACTTCGAAGATTTCGCCTTAAAACTTAATGTTTTGTTTGAAGAATTTGAAAGAAGATTCTCTGACTTAATTAGGTTGGAAGAAATACTCTATTTTATCATATTTCCATTTAATGAAAATGTCAACATTGATGGAGTATCTGAAAAAATAGGACATTTAAAAGATACCACATCAGTCACGGTCGAGGAAGAAATTATTAAATTAAGATGCGATATATATCTTAAATCCAGAGCATCTAGCGATACTGATTTTTGGAAATTAATTTCTGAGGAAACGTTTCCAAATATTTACAAATTGATTTTGTATTTAAAATCATATTTTGGATCGACTTATCTTTGCAAATCTGCTTTTTCAACCATGAACGTCATGAAAACCAAACATCGGTGATTAACAGATGGACATTTAATTTCGTGTTTGGCTATCCCAGACATAAAGATTGTATCGTCAATAAAGAGTCCCTTTTATTTTCTCCCTCACTTAAGCTAGTTGCATGTTATATAATGTTTTATCAATAAAGATTGTGTTTTTAATAAGCAAGTATCATTCTTGATGTTACTGCTACTATTAAAATGAAGTAAACATATTAAACCACAATCTCAATGCACTTTACACCTAAGCAAGTGTAGCTATGAATGTTATCTAACAGCTTATTACTCACTTTGCTTTTTTCCTTTCAGAGATATGCGTATTAGATTCCAAAGAGGCATAACTCATATGATGAGTTTTACAATATCATGAACAGATTCTGTTTCGTTTAAGCTATCATTTCTTTCAATGGAAGCAATCGTATAACCATTTGGTTTTCGAATATATATTCGTTTTCTTATTTCTGAAGGCACCAGGGTCAGTTTTGAAATTTCAAACAAAGAATTAATTTTCCATTTTACTTGCCAACATCATTATTCAATAACTCTTCGATTTAAGAAAATGCTTATCCCATTTGATCTTATTTCTAGAGCTACGTTCTAACAAGTTTCTTCAAATATACCGGGTAGGTAGAATTTTGTATTGTTGCTGTTTCCAATTCTTTTTGTTGCTTATTTTCTTAAACCGATTAGTTCAGAAAACAACCATAATATCCGGTTTCGATACTGAATATAGTTACATGTTTATGTCACTGATGATACTGAATGTAGTTACATGTATATGCCACTGAAAAAAACAATAACAATGCAATTATGATGATTCTCTCTTAATAGCTTGTTAGTACTTTCCACCAACATCAAAGAAACAAAAATAAAAGCAACAAAATAGTTATTTTCAAAATGTTTTCAAATCAAAATAATAAAAAATGGCTTCGATTTCTCATCAACAACTTTCAAGATTCGAAATTAAAAAGCAACGTGTAGAAATTCAAGGGACATCACGAAAGTTTTATATGCTTAAGCGAACAAAAAAAAAATTGAACATCGGGAATAGTGAAACAGAATCATGTTTTAATGAAAACATTTAAATGACAATATCGAATTGAACTCGAAAGCATTTTAATTTTAAATTAAGGCATTCAAAATTTTTAATTGCATTTTAATTTTGAAGAAATACATAATTATTAGCTTTTTAAACATTTAATTTATAATTGGGAAAAGTTGTAAGATTGTGAAATTAATGTAAAATTTAGCTACTTTTCATTTAAATAACTCTTATTTAAATTAATTATTAATACATTTTTAATATATTCCTTATATTAAACAAAGAGCCTATTATTTTTTCCTTTTTATCTGTAAATAATTACAAATCTTAAACCATTAAATCATTAGAATTTTACTCACCCCCATAGCACATGTAGGAGGGAGTGTGTGGCAAATACTTAACACGAAGTTTTACATGGTATATTATTTTCTCAATAAATTTCAATTTAATCAATATTCAAAATAATAATAGCAGAAAAATACCTACATTTTAAAGCTTGATTCAGTACCGTAAATAAAAAGAGCCTGTCCATCAAAGCGGCCAGAACTTTCAGTCCACATGTCCATTATATTATTCAAAACGACTTCAACAACTTTAGGATTGGTTCTCACACTGCATTTTCCTTCTGAACATTTAATTGGTATTACTTCAGGATCCTTTAAGACTATGGTCGAATTCATCTGTAATTATAAGCAAAGCATTAATGTTCTCAAAAAGTATATAATTAAGTTATTTATTATATATAAATATCATAAAACAATATTTATCTAGAACATATATGGAAATTGTTTTTTGCAAAATTGGCAGATGAATAATATTTAGCAAAGGAAAAAAAATCTAATTTTTCACTGATAATATAATTTAAAATTTAAATAAGAGTAAAGAATTTAAAAAAATTATTCCATATTTTCTTAAAAATAGCTTCTCAAATGGGACTAAAATTTCTGAATTCCGTTTTTTCTTTCGTCTTTCTTGTAACTGAGTACGGAATACAGAAGCAATAAAAATTTTCTGCTGAATAAGCGTAAATGAGAATATCATATCAATCTTCACATATAAGTAATTGAATGACAGCGTCATAATTTATAAAATACAAGATATTTAATTTTAGATAGATAATCCATAACAAAAATTCTACATAATGTTTATTTAACTTCATGCAAATATCTCTAGAGCTTTCATTTGGACTAAATGAAACTTTCTGGAATCGAATTGTAAAGTGGGAGTGAGATTCAATTGTTTACTTCATTAAGACTTCAGAAGAAACAAAAGGGAATTGTAACTAAAACACTTTTTAGGAAAACAATATCAACAATACCAAAGTCAAGAAATATGGCAGTTAAAGAGCAACTAGAACAAATCGGGGACATATTTATACTAAGGATGGAACAGCTAACTAAAATCCAAGTCAGAGTATATTGACTGTCAGATTTATTATATAGGGAAGTAAAAGCAGTAACTTGTATACCATGTCCTCCTTTTTCCAAGAAGTACAGAACTTCATCTGAACATCTTTCTGATTGATTTGTACACCAAAAGGTGTCAACATCCACCAAGTACCATACTATATTCGATCATAAAAATGCAGACAGTTGTACGCTTTTTTTGTCTTGTAAACATTGATAATGTAAAACTCACTTTTGGACCTTTCTGCTTCAAACCCCATATTAAAAATTATAGATTAAAAATATGCAAACAGAAGTTGATAAATGAACATTAAGCATTGTGGCATCTTGGTACTAGAAAAATCATCATAAAATCGAATTTTTTATTGGCTTATATAAAAAATTGAGTTTTTTAAATGTGCCTGAAAAATTTTAGAGCATTTGCTTTATTTTTTATTAAGTTATTGAAGAATTTTTTTTTGTGCATGTCAGGAGAGTAAGCAATGTTACTACGCCTACTTTTCAGATTCAAATATCTGCGAAAGAAGTTAATTTGGCAAAAATATTGCCAATTTGCCAAAGGATTGCCTCAAATGAGATATTAGAGCTATGTATTTGTGCATGACCCACAAATCCAATGAGACTTTCCAGAATATCATTTGGAGTAAATGTCTAATCAAAAATTACAACAGGATCAATCAAGCAGAATACAGAATAACAGAAATAACAAGCAAAATAGCAGATTTATACATTTAATCAATTTGTTGAGGGTATTAATTTCTTTAAAGGTTAACACCTTTAAAAAGATTTGTGAATTTTGTGACAAATAATTGTGAAGTTTTGATCTTTCGTAAGTTTTCTTTACATCTTCAATATACAAATATAGTTAAAAATAAATTATGGTATATCACCTAATTAAAATATATGAGATTCCAAGGAATGACGAGCTGGTTCTCTTTTTAAACAGTTTATTTGTAACAGCAAACTTAACAAGATTTAACAACGTACATATGTTAGATAAAGACATGTGAGCAATTAATCCGAGTAAAAATATAATTTCAAATTATATTCCGAGACAAGATATATTCGGTAAGCCATTCTAGAAGCTACCGTCATGAAAAGCAAACCATATTACACACACACACAACTGAACTTAAAATTTTTTACATGCATGTTCATACTTACGATACCACGTGGGTTTCGCGGTTAGATCCGGCCACATATCATGTGATTGAATTCGTTTGCAACAATAGTATTTTGTTTCAATAAATTTTTGCCTTTTTTGACTTTAAAAAATTAAGAATAACTTGAATCATATTTTGTAAAAGTTATAGACAAATTGGATAGATTTTATATTATGATTTAGATGAATTAAAATTTTAAATGCATTTTTTCTCCAAGTTGTGTTTTTACTTATATGCTAGAAAATCTAAGGCTTTCTTAAAAATGGAGGTAGGGGTGTGAACTTTTTTGTTAATTCAAATATGTTTAGTAAAACTTAATATGGAATCATCTTTAAGATGTGTAGCAATTTTTGAAAAAGGTTCAAAGTCAGAATTTCTGCATTTTTTAAAGATTTTTTGTGAGTGTTTTTACAGTAAAAAAATTAAATACTGTTGGCAGGAGAAATGCCATACTAAGTTTTGTGTAGCCTATTAATAGATACCTAGAAAAATTGCAGGAAATCTTCATATTTAAAATGACTTAGAACTTTTTTTAAGTTCAATTTTTTTTAATTTAAATTATTTTTAAAAAATACGGGAGAAGTATAGAGTATATTTACATAAAATAAAACTAAAATAGAATTTTAAACATTAAAATTTTTTTAAAATTTTTGAGGAACCGTGTCGCCTTAAATTTATGAAATGCACAATAATGTTAAGAGATTTAAAAAAATAAGCAAACAATAAACAACAACAACAACAAAATAAAGCAAAGAAATAAAAAACATTTGAATGACTAAAACTCTAATAAAATTTATACTTCATGAATATATTTTAACAATATTTGAATGTAGTTATTTGCAACGAGCAAATTAATACACGGAATAAAAAACACTCGACGAAATCCAATATCCATTAGATGACTCGAAACTTTAGTAGGATAAATTTTGGAAAGCAAATTAACAAAAAAGTGAATTATTTATTTTAATGAATATATAAGTCCAGGTTTCTATAATAATAGGTGAATGGTTAAATTAATGAGTCCGCTTCCCAAGTGCATTATAAACTAGGCTGAACTTTCCACTAAGCAATGTGGGCTAAAGATCTATGTTAAGCTGGAGTGGATGAAGCTTTCTAATGTCCAGATCTTTTTTTGATAGGCTGTTGAAAAATTTTTTTTAAAGCCAGTAACAATGGTTACTAAAAATAAAAATAAAAATTCGTACATAATAAATATAAAAACTGCTAGAAATTGGCTGTATTAATGATATTGAAAAAAATTTTGATTGTCCATTTAACTGTATTATATCAAATTAATCAAACAGAACTGCTCTTAAATGCTTAAAGGGAGCACATGCTTAAGAAACCTCTAATGATTAATCGTCAGTAACTTTATTAAAAAGTATGCGATTTTTCTCCGATTTGTACATTTGTTTCTTAATTTTTAGAGCAGATATAAGCTATTAATAAAATGGATGACAAAAATTTAAAACTTAACTTTGCAAGACGGTCGTTCAGTAACTTTAATAAAGTTTGTTTTGCTTCCATCTCGGTGACTCCTTGAGGTAACACTTTTTCTAGATCCTTTTGCAATTCAATGTAGAAAAGTATTTCTTTTATGCTTTCAGGGGTCAAACCATTTGGTCTCATATCCACAGAGATGATTTTATCCACCATGGCAGGCTGTAAAAAGTATAATGAGTATTTGGTAAGCAAACTATAACAATGTTTTTCAAGTAAGTGTTTCAGCGTCTTTCAATTTTTATTCTTTATTTTAACAAAGGAAATCGCAAAAGTTTTTATGACTTACAGACAAATTTGAAATATATGTGAAGGACTTCGAGTTTACTCTACAGATGCTTTGAAGCTGATATTTTTTTCATTTTTGCTCATAGAGATAAACATGCTAGATAAACATTCAAACATGCAAACATTCATAGAGATAAACATTCAAACATGCATAAAAACTGCAACTATTGAAAGTGAATTGTATTTTTGGAAAATGGATCACGATTAATTTTTATCCCTCATTATTTTTCCCTGTTCTTTCACAGTAGAACAGAATTTGGAGCTAAAATTGGTATTTGTATTAACTAAAAATGTATAAAACATTTGCGATCTCTCCTGATATAAGGTGAAATTAACTTTCCATTAGACATAAATATTTGAATTATTATATAGACAACTATTTTCTTCCTTTTTTTTTGATAATGTTTAAACGTCAATTTATACGTTTATGAAAACTCAATAAAGGATTAAAAATTTCAGATACTGAAAAATTTGAAGATTTACTTAAATTAGCACTTTATTACTAATGTTTTCCATGCAGAATAAAACATTTTTTTTGGTATGCTCATAAAATTGTATATAATTTTTCAACAACATTCCATTGACTCTCTTCGTCCACTACCATTATAATTTTAACGAAAAGATAAATCGTATAAACCCAAAATAAATCGTATTGGAATTTATTCTAAAATGATAACTATCCTAAGCCAGTACACAAATACGAATCTCATTTATTATTAATAATCAATGTAATTCCGTATAATATGAATATCCAGTTACAAAAAAAAATTATTCGAATCAATCCCACTCGCTTATTCTTGAGGCCGACAGTCTCTTTCGAGAGTGCTCGGCTTCCGAGCATGGCTGTACACTTTTGTCAAGCGGTTATGTAATCCTGCTATGGACTCAATGGACCCGAGTTCGAATCTAAGAATGCACAAAGGTAGGATAAAAATTATGAAAAAGCGCATTGTGTTCTAAAATAATGTAACGAAACGAAAACATATCACAAAATGCCCTGATATTCTAAATTCAATTTATTCACATATTTTCTGATGGGGAAAGTAAAATTAAGTTTTTATTTTTGGATGATGAAGATGAAAATTATAATGCTAAATAATAACAGGGAATTATATTTTTCTAGGAAGAACAAAAATATATATTAAGTGATATTAAAATAATAAAATGCAATAAAAGGAACAGACGCCAAAAAAAATAATGAAGATAAAATTTCTACAAAAAACAGAAACAAGTATTGAAAATCATAAAAAATACAAAATATCACTTTTCTTGCTTTTAATTTGGAGAATTTCTCAGTAAGTTTTTCATAATTTAATTCCTGTACTACCTCATTTTCAATGAATAATAGTAAAAGCTAATTTAAATGCGGTTGACTCATTGTCTTTCTTAAATAGTTCTTGACGCGTTATAAAACTGGAAATCTCTCATGGTTTGCAATGCAAATTGGCAAGGTGGGAAAATGCTTAAAATTGTTTCCACGTTAGGAAGTGTTGATTGTAAGTCACCCACAATCAGTTTATACTTCTCACATATATATTATTCAATATCAGCGCTTTATTTTTTCATTAAGTTCGTTATGCGAATGTTAAAAGCTTTTACTTCTAAGCTGCCGTCAAAAAAGATTTGAAAATCGCTTAAAATACTGTTGTATATAATGCTCCTTTGAGAAATTTCTGAAATAAGAGTATCACATTATAAATATTAGTTATGACTAATGGATTTTCATTGAAGCAGGCTTCTCTTTTCTTTTCATCAAAATTGATACTTTCTCTTCCTTTTTCTAATTTTTTTATCTTTCTTATCATCAGTAATCTAATTTGCTTCAGTTTTAATAACGTGGAAGTTTCTTCTAACTGAACAGGATTTAAGAAGAGATGAGCACCATACAGTTATCAATTGAAGAAGATTAAAAATAAAATAACATGTTTAAAATAACGATCGCTATAATTACGTGAAAAAGTAATAAAAAGCATTAACCTCTTATTTTGGTGATAGTTTTAACACCGAAAAATTTGTGAACTATAGTTGTGTATTTAACAAATGTCAAATATAATTTTAAAACTTAAAATTTATGATAAGCTAATAAAACTTTCACTTTTGAAGTTTTAAAATGATATAACTGAAAAACACAATATTTCTTGCCAATGTAAGTTCATTATTGTCATATTAATAATCTATATTTTATATAGATTATTAATATGATATTATATATAGAATTATATATAGAACTATGTATTTTTTCAAGCGTTATTTCGCATTAATTAAAATTAAAAAATAGTTAAAATAAAGTATAAAGTTTACTACAAAATAACTATATATATAATTCAGAATGTTTTCAAAGTATTTAATGCCGTAAAAATAGAAAGCACGTTTTCAACAACATAAAATCAAAATAATTATTAAAAAAATATCAAACTTTCCCCCCTTTTTTCTGCTCCGGCAATTGAACTTATAACTAAAATAATCACTTTTAAAGATTCATGGAATTTCACTTATTAAAAGGAGAAAGAGTTAATATGTATCAAATGTGCGATAAATTAATAAATATTTCACCGATTTATACCAAAAATTGCAGTAATTGTTTTAATGATCACGCAGAAAAGAATAGAGTACTCGATATTTCCGACAGTTAAAATTGTTATAGTTTACAAGAAATTATCATGACATATATATTTATAACTGCTCAATATCCAATTCATGATCAAAATGTTAGCGATATTCAAATACATGAAGTGCACTTTTCTATTTTATCATGAACATTTATTATTAATTTATATTTGTAGATCTTTCTAAGAAATAGTTTTAAAAATCCCGTTTTTATAAGAAAATAATTAATACAGCAAATATGTAAAACAATAAGCGAATTTGTGAGTTTCATCTTCATATGAGCTAGTAGCCACATTTCTGCCCTCAGGTTGTCAGGGGTCCTATCCTCAAAAGCTACAGCATTCCGGGGCAACGCGGTCACGACATCATAAATTTAGTAGGGTCAGCTTACTTTAACCTCCTTTTTCACAGATGTAGAGGCAGCAAATTACAAGACCCTTCGAGCTGGTAAATGTGCCCCTATGTAAAAAGAAAAATGCTCAGGTTGCCTCAGCTTCGTTTACTGCCAATGCTTCTGACAAAGATTTTATTCCCCAAGTGCGCACACTTTACTTAGGAGGACGAACACACAAAAGAGTCAGAACTATGTATTTTTTCAAGCGTTATTTCGCATTAATTAAAATTAAAAAATAGTTAAAATAAAGTATAAAGTTTACTACAAAATAACTATATATACAATTCGGAATGCTTTCAAAGTATTTAATGCCGTAAAAATAGAAATCATGTTTTCAACAACATAAAATCAAAATAATTATTAAAAAAATATCAAACTTTTTCCCCCCTTTTTCGAGGGAGGAAGAGTTTGCGTTAAATCATAAGACCGATAGTTCTTAAGAGTCCTGAAACAATCTATAATTTTATTATTATGAATATTAAAGCGTCATACATAACATAAACTTGCTAAACACAACATGCATTTGATTATAACCCATTTAAAGTGACTAGAATATGTAATTAACTAGTTTTAAATACATGTCAAGACCCTACCGCAAGCATCAGCAAATCATTTCTTGTAAAAGGGGGCTCTTTCCCCCCTTTATTTTATGTTAGCTGAGACTTGTTGACTTATAAGTCATTTAATCAACGAAAAGGAACATGGATCGCGCAATCTGCAAACAAATTTGAAATCAATCATGATAAAAATATTCTGAAATTTGAGAAAAAGTTCATTTTAATTGTAATGCATTTGAGTGCGCCATTCTTGTAAATCAAATAGATAAAACACAATTGCTCATTTATTCCCGACAAAAAAAACCACAGCATTTAGATCACCCTCAGTTAATAAGAATATTCAAATTAATCGTATGATTTTGCCAATCATATTACAGTTTATTTAGAAAGGGTTTTTATATTTCGAAGAGTTTTTCTCAATTTTTTTATATCTTTTTTTATTCTTTGTATCTATCTTTTTATATCTCATACTTTTGGGATTATTTATTTTTAGTTTTTCCATTCATAGTTATGTTGGTTTTCTCTTTTATTTTTCTTTCTTCCTTTTCCCTTTTCTTTTCATAAGTAAATGGGACAAAAAAAATATGAGAAACTCTGCAATGGAAAAAAGCAAAAAACTTTCGGTGCAGCACTATGAAATAGGTTTTGAGACCCCTTAAGTTTTAAGTCATGGGTGACCGCCTCCAACACCAGTGCGGAAATCCGCCACTGTCTACAAGATCTAATTATCCACTAAAACCTCCGATATAACGCTGTCAAGGAAAATAAAACTCCTCTACTTACTATATACAAAAACCACGTGCGAATTTTAAATTTAGTTATAATAACGTCCCGTTTAAAGCAACACGAGGGCTATTTTGGGACGTACCTCGTAATTTTGAACCACGGTCAGATGACGAGGACGACACCTGAAGTGGCACCCCCCTCTCCACACCACGCCACACCAGCGGGAGGACATTTGGCCTGACAGATTTAACGTGCAACAGACCCCCTCGCACGGTGGTTCTTCGGTGGAATTGAGTCTCGAACCTGAAACCCTCCGGTTCCGAAGCCGAGACTTTACCACCGGGCCACCGCGGCCCCCGAATTTTAAGAGCAGTCATAAAGATGACATTCGGAAACATTCCTTTCTGATTATGTAATCAAAAACCACTTGTATGTGAATCATGTTACTCTCATTTTGAGTAAAAGGTCAGATCTACATCTATTTGACAAGGGGAGGGCACGAGGTTGAAAATAGTTCAGAATGATTTAGTATAATAATAGTATTCATTTAAAATGTTCATTCACTGAAATATTAAAGCTCAATGGCCAGTCAATATCGAGAAAATGGCCCTCGAATTTTCTGCTTATCTTATATATTAATAATGTGTCGCCGTCGCCGAGACGCGAATAGTAAAGTGGTTAACACAATGGCGTACCAAGCAGGAGACCTGAGACCAAACCTTGACTAGCACTTTTTTTTACTTTTTTTTAAAATTTATATCAAATTAATTTAGCACTTTACAGGCAGTTTTAAATAACATAATTTTCATTTTTATGCACAAATAAACATTGCATTTTCCTAATATATGGATTGCAATTTAATTTTTACTAAAAAATTCATTATAAGTATGAATTCCTCTTTTTAATATTCAGAGTTATTTCAGTTAAATTGAGCACTTTAAAGATAATTTTAATTAATATGATATTAATTTTTATAAGCAAAGGTAATTATATTTTCTCTTAATATTGGAATTTTATATATTTTTTTTAAAAAAATGAAGACGTGAACGCATTCATTTAATAAATATTTGAAAAAAAGTACGGACAATTTCGATTCATATATAACAGTTTTATCAATCAAAAATTTATATTTTAAATAAATCTCTTTAAAAATAAATGATGAATTAAAATTTTATTTTTAAGCAGGAAAAATAATTACATAAATAACTTAAATGAGATAAATGTTAACTAAATTACTGGCATCATAAAAATATTTAATTATTTTTTTTTTACATATAAGAGAAAGAATGGTAACTATCTTAAAATCATTTCAAACGAGAGAGATGTATTTTAACATCTTTCAAAATTTATAAATAATAGTTATTGACAAGCAAAACCTTAAAAGAATGGATAAAAAAAAAACAAATTTCATCTACCTTAAAAAAATAAGTTTTTCTTTAGAAAATCGGGAAACGCACAAAGCATATTGCATATTACTAAAAATTTTGAACCATCTGCCAATGCATTCCATAGTTTAATACTTGCTTTCTACTTTTCTTTTCGATTATTAACATTTTGGATGTTTGCGGATGTAATTTTATTTATTTCAGCTGCTCCATTTAACTCCTGATATAAATACAGCTTCTTTGAGTTATTATAAATAATTTATCGTTATTAAAATAATATTTAAAACTTTTATCGATTTTAAGATAAAAATAGTAATTTTGAAATATTTTTATTGTTAGAATTATATTTATAACTATTTTAGCACTTAAAAATTAAATTACAGTTAAAATTCAAGGACATGAACATTAATATTTTTCTT
The DNA here is from genome assembly GCA_026543055.1 of Argiope trifasciata. Lineage (NCBI taxonomy): Eukaryota > Metazoa > Arthropoda > Arachnida > Araneae > Araneidae > Argiope > Argiope trifasciata. The sequence continues at coordinate 2,955,056 of JAPMOQ010009429.1, forward strand.
TTAAAAATTAAACTATAACTTGTGTATTAAGAGAAAATACATTTATTTCTTCCGAATAAAAATAAGTATCATATTAATTGAAATTATCTTTAAAATGCCAATTTAATTTCGGTAATTCTTAATATTTAAAAATTGCATTCATGCCTGTAATTATTTTTCTTCTAAAAATTAAATTGCAACCATGTATTAAGAGAATAACTATTTATTTTTGTATAAAAAATAGAAAAAAAAAATATTAATTGAAATTTAGCAATTTGCAAATTGCTAAATTAATTTGAAATAAATTTGGGAAAAAAATGCTAGTCTAGAATCGAACTCGGCAGTATCTTAACCCCTATACTGTTCACAACTCGGCAACGGCGACAGATTACTAGTATAAAAGTTATGCAGAAAGTTCGAGATCAATTTTTTCGAAATTGACTGAAAGTTGGATTTTAATATCATCTTGAATGAGCATTCTAACTTTATACAAAATCGCATCCGGAACTGAATTTTCACCCTCGTGCCTTTCCCTTGAGAAATCATATGATCATACGATGTGATCTTGAGCCATAAGTGATAGTTTTTAAAGCGTTCCAGGACACTGGATGCATAAATGTGTGACTGACGGGGGTGAACTAGAAAATTCTCCATAACGCCAGTGTTTCGGCCGGGAAATTAGTGCTTTCTTTGCTGACATGTACATAAAGGCTTAAGAATATTATCAACTGTCATATTTTTTCCATTTAATGGGGCTGTCAAACATAGTGACATCGTAACAAAATTAGCATGAATTAAATTGTTCTTGGTTTAGAGAACAAAATTTTTTATCATTGATTTGCAACAAACGAATAATACCTAAATAATCAGAACCCCTTTTTTTTTTAAAGAAATATAATACAAGCTGCACATTTTTTTCTCCATATAAAGTATTTCAGGGGACTTAGTTTTAAAATTGTTTAAAACTTAAAAGAATTTCTGGGCTGTTTTTACAATAATAGTTTAATGTTTTTATTGATATTTATAAACATTTTAAAATATTAAAAGTTTTCTGAAATATCACCCTTCAACAAAAACAAATGAGAAGAAAGGATTAAGTTTACAGATATAGTGATTTAAGAACCTATTAAAGCATGGTGCAAACACAGCATCGACCACTTAACATTTTTAGTTTTTAGGAAAATACCTTATTTTCTTTCTCAAAACAATGCGATTTAGATGATATCAGTGATCATCCAACCTTCACTTAAAAAACTTTATGATATTTCGAGGCACAATGTCTTTTTCGGATGGCAAGTGATTATTATTGTAAACTTAACTATGTGTTGCTATTTTTTTTTATTCTTTAGAAAACATTTAAAATATTTGGTAGATGTATTTGAAACCCTTCTTCATTTTCTTCTAGGTAGAAATGTTTGAAACCATTCTTCATTCTCTTCTATAATGAAATCATTCTTTTTTGATACTGCAAAAGCCTTTTGAAACCGGCTGCACTTGATAAAATGCATCTTTCACATATTTTGCACCTTCTCACAATGTATTCTCTTTTAATTTTTACGTTTGTGTTGCAATGATTTTAAATTTAGATAAGAGAAAAAATATATCTTAAGTGATTATTCGCAAGAATCGTTAAAAATTTTTAATCTTAAATTTAAAAAACAACAACGGAACATTGATATCGCATTATAAATATATATATATATATTACTTCTAAAAGAATCATAGTATGCAATAAATAATTGCATTTATTGAATTCATAATCATAAATCCAGATAAATAACAGTTCAGTATCTGGCAGTATTAAATTTATTTACGCTTTTGTTGCTGTTTTGTAACATCATGGTTTATCAGCTACATTCTCAGAATCTCGTGATATTAAAAATATTTTTTTTCAGAAATTAGAAATTACCTCCATAACGCTTGACAAACAATACATTTCTTAAGAAATGTAATATTATTTTTTACTGTTCTTATTTTAATTGTCAAATTATTTTTGCTGAAAATAGATATATTAGTTCACTTACACGCTGTACAGTAAGCACCTAAAATCCTTCAACTTACGTAATTTAGTGCTAAGTGTACAGCTATTTTCCCACCCATACTGACACCAAGCACAACAGCCTTTGGGGCTTCAATTTTATCCAAAAAGTGTTTTACATCTTCTGTCATGGCAGTAATATCCAATTCATCGCTCCATGGGCTCCCTCCATGATTTCGCATGTCGAGGCTGCAAACCTAAATGAAGGAAAAGTAAAATATATAGAGAGATAATCTTGTTGATACATGCAATCAAAAGAATGACGATGCTCGTATAAGCAATTGAGCAACATGAGATTAACCAGCTGCTGAACATTATTAGCATGTGTTCTGTACCCAAACACAGCAAGTGCTTCTGAGGTTCTGTACAGTTAGCTTAAAAGTAAGGTGGGCAGTTCAAATCAAAGAAGATGGCTGTTAAACTTATCCATCATCACTTAACAAGTCGGGGTGGAACTGAAAAACTTTATTTATACTGCACTTCATGATTTTGGAACTCTAGGTGGTCACGGTTGAATAATGTTATACATAGCAGGGTTTTTTTTTTTTGTTTAATTGAATAATACATTTTCATACATTATTTTTTGAAACTTGCCCTGCTATTTTTACAAAAATAAAGTAGAAATTGAAATTTTTTGAAGGTAAATTTTCTTTTCAAATGCTTGTTCCTTTGTTTATTACTTTTGTTGCTTGAGAACCGATGAAAATTTGAATAGCAAATATAGGAGACGATGGTGATGGGCAAGTAAAGAGCGACTTAATTTATATTCATAAATCTCAAATTTCTCTGTCTTGCTGATATTCTATCGTTCCACATCGGTAAACATTAAAAATTTGCATATTGAAGCATCTATCACCATTTCGTTGCTTGTTACATGATATACGAGCTCTTAGATTGAAGTGTTAAAATTTTCTGGAACTTAAGGTTTCACATATTAGAAAAGAATATATTTCGATGCTTTTTGTTATACATGATTACTCCAAACAATACTTTTTTACAACCACTTCTCACCAACATCTTATTCTTGTTAATCTTTTCAGAAATCCGAAGTCTTCTAATCGGGACAAAATGATCGGGGTAAGTTGAGGACCTCATCATCTTATATTTGCTCTTTATATATTTTAATATATTATTTTGTGGGATTTTCTTAATCAGAATGAGTCATAAATTGTTTCAAACCATACTGTTACTACATATAATCCGAATATCACGTTACAGTGGGTGTACGATGAACAGCATTCACGAGGATCAAAACAATAAATAACGACACTTCATTGCATACGAAAACAAGAAATACTCGCAACAAAATTCACATCCAATACATAAGAATAGATTTTGTCTAAAACAGTTGCTTACAAACTGGAAATCGGTTATAAACAACCTTAAAAGCCCAAAGTTCTTAGGGAGAAATCACAGGAGATACATTTCGTTCAAATATTCTCATCTCCCGATTGTCTGCTACTCTTCACTGACTGACTATTAGCTTGAGCTGAACTCAACTGCCGATTCACTACTTATTGAATATTCAATTGATTTCATTTCTGCCTATCCTAATTTTTATAGTTTCCGAGGCAGATCACAGAAGCTTCTAGAAAAAATTACTAACTCTGAATAGAATTATTGCCGAAATTCTTCTGGTTTCTGAAATCTGAAATTTTGGTGACAAATGCATCTTCAAATGGTTTCCATGGCTGGAGTTCATGGCTATGTATTCATTGGAGATCTCTATCAAACTATATACCTTACCAGGAGACATATTGCTTTGGAGAGCAATATAACAAATTCATTACAATACTGTAAGTCGTATACACCTACAGACGATACTTTAGCAATCTCACCTTTGGAAAATATGTTAGTTTCAAAGGAAAGGCATGAGGCACAAAAAGAATAGTTAATGCATCAAACGTAAGATATCCTGGAAGCGAAAAAGGACTTCTTATTAAAAAATTGAAATTTATTTCTTAACTCTCATGATATAAGCCGAGACTTTTGAGGAACATACAGAGCATTTCGTGCGTGTTGTGAGATACGCTTTGACTTTTGATTTGTAAATTAGGATAGAAAGTTTTGAAGCCACATAAGAAACGCTCAAATATGAGAGAAAAATTTGTGTCCAATTTTTGAAAATAAATAAAATACAAGAATTTTTATTTTTTTTTTCTTTTGCTATGAAATAGAATTTTAAACATAATAACCCTTTTATTACAAACTATTCCTATTAACGCACTCAATAATGTTTAATTGCAGCACTATCATATATTTTTCAAAAACATATATACAGGGTGTCCCAAAAAGATTGAAACGCGCTTTAATTCTTTAACCGTTAGAGATAAGTAGGTGATGTAATTTGAAAAAATGTTCAAAATAAGATAGGAAAGAAGATTACATTAAGAAAAAAAATCCACCTATAAATTTTAAAAAGTTACAATTTTTAAATTTTTATACAACCCCTCTATGCAAATTTGGTCAATTAGAAAGTTTTTCCTTTCCATCCCAGAAGACCATTAAAAAAAACTGCATAACTGTATCTTTAAAATTGAGTGAGTTATGCGTAATTGAAAATTGAACGCAGATTTTAGTGACCATATACCAAAATTCAAATGTAAATTTGCAATAAAATTTAAACACATAAATTTTTTATATTATTTACAAAACACATTTTTGCGTATTTACGGTAGATTCACGATACAGTTACAGAATTGTCTTTTGTTTTAATCGTATCAGGGGCAAGTAATTTTATGCCATGTATTCTAAATTTACTTTCGAAATTTTATAAGATTTCGTTGAAAATCAATAAAAACCATTCGACAGATTTTTATAGCAAAATTTATAAAAAAGAAAAATACGGTTAAATTAGTCGGGTAGAATTTTAATTGTTTTCAAATTCATCACAATTTTGTCAAACTGTCATTCTAACAAATTAACTGCCAGACAATTTTTGCCTTTCATTTAACTGGAATTCAGCCGCTTCTAATACGTGTATATTAAAGTTTTTATTTTTTTAAGTTACATAAAGAAATGCAGACGATTATTTTTCAATTTACTTATTTAGTTCCAATATTATTTCTTTCCTGTACAACCCAACCAAGATTTCTTCGTGCATATCAAAATAAAGTTTTGGAATCATTCAGCGATGTTGAGTTTCATATTGTCGAAGTAAAAATACTATAACTAATTTTGCATTATGGTACTTTTAACAAATGACGAACTATTTGAACTAGCAATGATTTATTCTATTTGCAATAGAAATAATGCAGAAACTGCTCGGGAATTTGGACGGCGATATCCCTATTTGCATGAAATTCCACGTACATTTGTTTATCGGTTGATGAGAAGATTGAGAACTACCGGTTCATTTAATCCAAGACCTGGCAATGGTAGAAATATCTTATTCAATGAAGACCGAGAAATTGATATTATTGCACATTTTTCTTCCAACCCACGATCAAGCATTCGAAAAGCAAGTGCAATTACAGGATTACCTAGGACGTCAATCCATACAATACTTGAAAAACACAATTGGCATCCATTTTGTATTCATGGACTTCAAGCACTCCATCCCTCTGATTTTAACCGACGTGTAGCATTCTCCAATTGGTTATTAATTCAACAGGACACAGATTCAAACTTTGTCAAGAACATTATGTGGACTGATGAATGTTTGTTTACGGAAAATGGACACATAAATGCACACAACGATCATTATTGGAATGATAAAAAACCATTTTTTGTGCAAGAAATACATCACCAGAGAAAGTTTTCTGTGTCCGTATGGTGCGGAATTTGGAACGGAAAACTGATTGGTTCAGTGTTTTATGAAGGAACACTTACAGCTATAAAATATTTGCAACTTATTTTAAATGGCATAGTAACAGATACTTTGGAGACGACATCATTGTCATTAGTAAAAAAAAATGTATTTTCAACAAAACGGAGCGCCTGCACACAAGGCTATAAATGTAACAAACTGGCTCAACAAAACTTTAATAAACAGTGGATTGGTCTGAAAGGACCCACAGAATGTACCCCCAGACCTCCTGATCTAACTCCACTCGATTTTTATTTTTGGGGTCGGCTTCGAACGCTAGTTTATAATACTCGCCCCCTGAATGTAAATGACCTTAAACAAAAGATAATTAATGCATGCAATAATATTACATTAGGAGAACTCCAAAATATTTACAGGAGCATTATTAGAAGAGCCCAATTATGTATTGGTGTTGATGGAAAACATTTTGAGAATGCTTTATGATTCGTGTGTTTTTAAATGTATTTCCGTTTTATTTATTTATTATTATTTTTTTATGTTACACTTATTACAATCTTATGTTGTCAAAACTGTTTAACTCCATCAATAAGGACTTTATTTAAATGTCATTTTGGATTTCTTTTACACTTATTATCTTTTTTTGATCAAAGAATTTCTATTATCAATTTGGATATGATCCCTATTTTCACCGACGAAAAAGTCTTTCAAGTGATATGGAAAAGTGACATAAGTCAATTTTTTTTCTGTGTTATTATTCAAAAAGTTTTAAAGATACAGTTATGCAGTTTTTTTTAATGGTCTTCTGGGATGGAAAGGAAAAACTTTCTAATTGACCAAATTTGCATAGAGGGGTTGTATAAAAATTTACAAAGTGTAACTTTTTGAAATTCATAGGTGGATTTTTTTTCTTAATGTAATCTTCTCTCCTATCTTATTTTGAACATTTTTTCAAATTACATCACTTACTTATCTCTAACGGTTAAAGAATTAAAGCGCGTTTCAATCTTTTTGGGACACCCTGTATATTCAACTTTTCTTAGGATTATCAACCTGCCTTGAAATGATTTTGACTTCGATGAAAGAACCTTTCCTTAATTGTTTATAGAGTCATTTTATACTCGTGTCGCCATCTAGTGATAAAATATTAAAATAAGAATCTAATTAGTTTACACTAAATTATTAGCTATATAGACTAAGTTAGAATATCATTATAGTTTTTTTTATTATATCACTTGGACAACGAATTCCCAAAACCGTTCTTTCATATTTTATAAATTCATCATCTTGCATAGAAATTAAAAACATTAACAGAATATATTCTTTATCTCCTACCAAAAAGAATAATTTTTACTTCTCTTACGAATGTTTCGCATAAGAATTTGTGTGAATTCACTTTTTAGGTGAAGAATTCATTGAGTTTTTAATTTCTAAATGGGATGCTCTTGATTAACTAATTCTTAACTTTATTCTCTCAGTGTTTCCCTAAAAATCTCTGAAAAAAGCAGAGCTGCAAAAATGTTTATGTAGAAATTGCATTGAAAAAAGATGATAATTTAGACCATAAGTATCCCAAATTTTTAATTTGAAAAAACAGATATGAAATTTATTGTTGCTAAGCATCGTTTTAGCAATTGCATTCTTGGGTATTTTTTTTTTAAGTTTTAACTATTGCTTGACAATGCCATGCAATGCCTTTTTAGTTTTTCCGAAGGTCCGCAACTCGTGGGGGGGGAAATGGTTAGAAATGTATCCCTTTCTAGTGCGGGTCATTAAAATTTTTGAAATATAAGAAAAAAATACAATTAGATTGATTGATAGGTCGTATACACATGGTTTTTGCAGTTAATTTTTTTTTAACTTTCCTCTTTTTGGAGAGGGTGGTGTCTTCAAATAAGGACACCTCTCGTCTATAGCAAACTCTGGATAAGAAAATATTTGGACATGCTTGCTTAAATTCCTTATAATAATAGTAGGAATTAAGAATTTTTAAGGTTTATTGAAGCGTTTATTCAGGTTCTAGGTAATTTGAAACATTTAAAGTTTTAAACATATAAAATGTAATATTTTTACTACAAAAATTCGAAACTAAATCTTATAAATTAA
>JAPMOQ010009429.1:2972944-3010152 GCA_026543055.1 Argiope trifasciata
ATATAAATTTGCTATGACTAATGCAAAAGCAAGAAAGCAATATAAGTAATGCTTAATCATATAAAATGTAATTTTGCATTTATAATATATATATATATATATATATATTCTTTTTTTAAGAGCTGAACATTTTTTTTTTGAGAATTCAACATTTCTTCTTTTTTTTAATGAAATAATTATAAGTTCATGTTGATTTTTACTTACCATTCTTACATTGTTTCTGAACATTGAAGGTATCTAGAAAAGTAAATAGTGCAGTTTCACATTTTATAAATACTTTTTATCCGAACATTTATTAAGTTATGACAATTTTTATTGCATCAAATTTTGTTCATAGCAGTTCATAATAGAATATAACACAAACAAGGATTTCATTCTTATTTATCATTGATGAATTTGATGACTTCACTCATAAATTTCTTAGATGAGTGCACCAAGTGATCTCTGTCTGCTACTTCAACAAGTTTTACATTTGGAAACAGCTTTTTAATGTTTCTCTCATCCTCTCCTCTGAAATTAAAATGAATTTTTTTTTTAAGTTAATTGAAATTTAGCAAAATAGGGTTAATAACGCGACAAATTTAGGATGTATAACAATAAAGACTGTTATTCCCTGGTTCCAAATATAAATGTAATAAGTAAACCAAAATTGTAATCAGTATCAAATCAAATGGTAAGAATGATAAGAAAATTTTAATCATTTTGGCTATGGAGTGCTTACCATTGGTGCCGTTTAATCAATAAAATTGTTTCCTAAATTTTAAACCAAAGAACAAACAAATATTTGATAATGAGTAAATATAGATATTTGATAGTAATAAAGTAATAAAAGATAACTGGAAATCATTCTCGGAAAGGGAGAGGAATTTGAGGATACAGTCTTTCATTTTAGGACAAACCCTTTTTCACGTCACGGAAAGTTCATAATTTTAATCACAAATGTCTTCGCTAATTTTACAGATAACTCAATTAAACTTTTACACATGTTTTATTATGGTAGAGCATACATTATTCTAACTGGAATTTTTGCTCTATCTCATTTTTTTAAAAGTTATTTTGTAAATTTCTTATTTCGCCGCTTGGGCACTATAACTTGTCTCAATAAATTGTCACTTTATTAAAGCTACATGATATTTCCCTGAATTATACGAGACACCGTTTTGAATTTATATTGATATTTAAATATATATATCCTTCAGTTTTCATCTTACCTGTATATTTGCTAAAGCGTGAAACATGTTAATTTAGAGATTTCGTATTTCTGTTTCATCTTTCAATGCTAATATTGATGCGAAAATTGTGCGTAAATGTATCTTATTTTTTTAATCATTTTATTTTGAAAACCATTCGATATTAAATATATCATATATCTATAAATAAGTTTAATGTAACCATATGTACATCCAATGGTTTAATTTTGTATCATGAGCTGCTCATTAAGGTTACTCTGTGGTAAAGAATCTTGTCATTTCACGAACATGCACATTGGGCGCATGTGCAAGTGATTTAATTGCTAGGAGCAAGGCCATTCCTGGCTGTGCCGAATGAGTTTTGTAAATGACTGTGTACTAAAATTGATAAGCTAAAATTCGCACGTTTATCAGAAAACTAATACACGGATCTTGAAATAAAGACTAATATCTCTAGATAATTCAAGTTAGTTATTATGGCTTTTATATCAAATCACAACTAATAAATGTTTTAATAGAAGATATGAAATTTCATGAAAGATGTAAAAATTCCGCTTTTTTTAATTCATTTTATTTATTAAAAGGAATGGCTTAAAACCATGTCTTCAGTATAGTATTTGATATTATATGAATAAAGTTTGATGAATAAAATTATGAAAAAAATATAATTAATATGTAAAAATGAATATGAATAGTTTAAATAAATTTAAGCATATATAAGATTAAGGACAAAATTAAAAACATCGGTTACTGTTATCATTTTAATGCAGTTCTTTGATTTGAGTATAGTGTCTGATGACGAAATATAAAATAGATATTTAATAGTTATATTTTTATGAATAATGAATTATTTAAGTTTTGAAAGCAGTTTCAGCAAACCTTTCTGTGTAAAATTTAAGAATTATTCTTTTAATATGATAAAAGTATTGACAGTCATTTGCAATTTTGAGTACAATAATACGTAAATGTAAACATTTTATGGGTTTGTTAAATACTCTCTCAATTTATGAATTTTACGATTCTACATAAATAAAATTCCTTTATGTGGAAATCACATACTTCTTTCCTTGCTCTGAGAGATATAAGAAAAATTTACGCATATGATAATTCATTATTTCGTTTTACTAATTACACCAGTGAGACATGAATCACATGGACTTATAGAGAATGGCTAATTTGTTTCATATTTTTCTGACCAAGATACATCACTGTTTCAAACGCTAGTCCTGAAGAAAAAACTGTAAGTCGTACACTTGTTGGCATTTTCACTTTTCTAAAGCCGTGTATCGTAGCTTTTATATCGAAAGGTCGTACGTCAAATTGAAGATATGAGCTTTATTGATACGAAGTCCTTGCATAGGTAAATCACATCTGCTCTCAAAATGGGAACAGCTGCTAGAACTCAGAAGTATAAAATGTTTAACCCCAGGATAAATTTACCAAACCTATACAATTAGATGGAGCATAAAAAATTTTGATCGAGGCGTAAGTGAACGTTACAAATTTTGACTTGCAGGGAAATTGGATCTAAATGTGAAGTATTTTTAATTTTTGGTCTTGCCAGACGAATTTCTCATCAAGAATCGCATATGTATAATCAACATTCATTCAAGTTCATATAAATTCAGTTAAGTTTTCAATAAAAATGATTTTGTTGTTATTTGAAAAATATATTTACACTTTAAAATTGGATTTACCACCATAAATAAAAAGTGCTGGTCCATCGAATCGGCCAAAACTCTCGTTCAATAATTTTTCAGGATTACTTAAAAGTGCATCCAGTAATACAGAATTAAATCTCCATTTGCATTTTCCATCTGAGCATTTGATTGGTATAACTCTAAGGTCATCCAGTTTGAAAGACAAATCTACCTGTAAGAAAAGTGAATTATTCTTGGCGGATTCGTATAACAGATAAGCATTTTGATTTTTGAGACTGAATGTATGTAAATGTATGTATGTATATGCCAAATTAGATTATAAAATTTTGAAACGTGCTCTTTTGGAATTACTAAGTTAAATTAATTATATTTCCATAAAACTGCTTCATAATATAATAACAACATCGCATCTTATCCTATACTGCAAGCTTATTTTTTCTTTTTAATAATAATTCTGCTTATTTAAAAATGAGAAAAACAATGTATAAATTTTAAACAATTAAGATATTATTAAATACCAAAAATTATATTTTCATTTCAAATAATTAAAATATTATTTTTGACATTAATTATCCATTTACAATAATCAATAAGTATATCATTTAATTATTTAAAATTATCATTATAATTAAAATTAGCTTTCTGGATAATTAGGGGTTAATTAACTCCATTAATCATTGAAAGAATTAATTGAAGACGACAACAACCTTGTAGAGTTCCTTATAAGACCCATTATGATATGGGTAATAGTAAGCAAATTATGAAGTTTTGAATCTTTCCTAGAGTAAATGAGGGGGAAAAAAGTATTTTACCTTTTCCAGGCGTTCATTTAAGATTTTTAAGACAACTTTTTTTGCTTCTATTTCTGAGACTCCTTGAGGTATATCTTTTTCCAGGTCTTTCAGTACTTTGCTATAAAACTGTACTTCTTTCAGACCTTCATAAGAAATACCATTTGCTCTCATGTCTTCCACAATAATTTTCTCGACTCTTTCTGGCTGTTAATAGAGCATTCAAACATTACTACAAACTAAAGGCTCAAAACGTTGGAAAGGAAAGGAAACACAATACCTGAAAGTAATTGTATTATTATAATGCACATCTTTTTGACTTTGCAAATGTAGTTAAAGAAATTTTAAAGAATGTGCTTCATTCTTTGTAATATTGACTGTGCTTAAAATTATATTTGTTCATTATGCTTTTGCATGATTTGTTTATGGATTGCAAATTCATAAATAATAACAATATTTTATGATCATGGGATTTATTTTAAGTTTTTAGCATTTCATAAAATAAAACTAAAAGACTGATTTTCTAAACAACAATATTCTATGGAAGTTTTAAGAAAATTTCAATTTTTAGAGAGGAACTTTTTGTTTGCAGTAGTTTTAAAACTATGTGAGATCAATAAATATAATATTGTGAATAAGGATAATTTAAAGTAATGCCATAAAAAGTAATGTAATTAGTTTTATTTAATAAAAATGCTAAAATGATGCAAAAAAGCTTCAATAGATATTAAACTAAATTTAATTGAATAACAATGATTAAAAATAGTTTTGTAAAGTTTGGGGCTGGAGTAGCATTTTCTTTTTACATTTTGGTACGATTCCTAGTTAATATGCTTTTTTAAACATACACACAATTACCTTAACGGAACTGAAACTAAAAAATACTAAGCACTCAAGTATAAGAACGTTAAATGCAAAGTTTTAAACTCATGAGTCTGATTGATTATTTAAAAAATGGACTAATTACTTGAAAATGGACTAATTCTTGGATTTATCCAATGAAATAGGTATTACACTATAAATTGACCGTAATTTAAGTTCTTTGAAATAATTCGGAAATGAAATTTTCATATTTATAGCTCCAATTTCAGAGTCATAAATAGGCATCTAAAAAGTTGCAGTGTACCTATTCTTATTTTACAGTATCATTTAACCTAGCAGTTTTTACTAGTTAAAGAACTATTTGATTCGAATTGTGAGCATTTGTATCTTTTATTTAGGAGCATAAATCAATTACTAACAATTTTATTTTCTCAACAGGCAGCTACTTTTGTCATCAATGTTTAGTGAGATAAGGCATGATACGATTGATAAACCTGAATCGAAAAGAAGATACAGTTATTAGCTATTATCTTCTGGTCGTTTTTTAAGCGGCAAGATTTTTTTATAAAAAAAGCTCGATGTAGCTTTATCAATGAATTTATCGTTGCGGTTCAAACAGATGCTAGAAGTTTTCTTTGCCGGGAAACACAAATGCAGATCATTTTCCCTTGAAAGCCCTTTATGGAGGAAGACAGCCATCATATATAGCTTCTAATTCAGGTTTTGCCTCAATTTTCCTTGTTACTGTGACAAATAAAAAATCCCACATTTCTTTATCAACGAGAATCTTTCCTTGATAGAATTCTTTAAATATATGTAAGTTTAAAAACCACAACACATGAATTTTCCTTTTTATCTTTTCAGTTAATCATTATTTCAAAAACATACCCATTCCCCTTTGGTTTGTTCAAATAATATAGACTCTGATTACTATCAAAACTTAATTTATTCGCAGTGTACATTCCCAACCTTTTACCTAATTTTTTTTCTTTCTTCCGTCGATTAAGTTATTCCTTTAAATATGATAATTCAAAACTTAGACATTAACTATTTATCATACTTCGACAATTTCTGGTCACTAAGTGCAAAGTACATATGATGAAAGAAGATTTTCTTTAGATGTTTTTGTTTAATGAACAAGATAATTTAACTTACGTAAGTTAATGCTAGATGAACAGCTACTTTTCCTCCCAAACTGTGACCAAGTACAATCGCTTTTTGAGCTTTCAGTCGATCTATCAAATGTTTTATGTCTTCAGTCATGGCCACAACATCATATTCTTCATTATTCCAAGGGCTTTCTCCATGATTTCGTAAATCTGCGATACAAACCTTAGATAGAAATATACAAAATAGGAAAAAAAAATCAATTTTTCAAGTAGTTTGATTCTAAACACAGAAAAAAAAAGAAAAAGAACTTTTGTCTTTAAGCCTTATTGAATTTTTTTATTTATATACAATTATTTTTATTTGAAGGCATAAAATATATTAAAAGGGAGAACTTCGAAGTAGACAGGGCGTCCCCAAAACATTGACGCTGACTTTTATTCCTTAAATATTAAGTATAAACATGTATTATAATTAAGAAGTTAAGTGATAAAGGTGCATACTTTTATGAAATCGGTTAAAATTTTCAATGATTAAAATTGAATAAAAATAGAATTTAAGTTTTTATACGACTCCCTTATAAAAAAATTTCCTACACGTAAAAAAATAAGTTGATGTACAAAATATTACTTCTTTAATTTTATTTGAAAATTTTCAGTGAATGTTGAAAAATACCTCGTTGTGTTGGGACTTATGGCGTTATCTTATATCTGTCAGCGGTTTAGACTGAGAGAGAGTCTCTTGTTTTTATAGTAGCGCCAACTAGGGCTAAGAGTACGACTAGGTTACATCAAGCGTCGTCTTCGCTTATACAAACTCTTTTTACAGGGGGCACATTCACACACCTCACGCAGCAGAAGAGCAACAACCATGTCCGAACTGGGACTCGAATCTGGAACGCCTAGATTATGGAGATGACACGCTATACTTATACAAGAACGCCGGAGAAAAATGCCTTAAAATCTGATATGATTAATTACAGAATAAAATGATACAGTCAAAATAATCTGATACAGTCAAAATAAAAATTTTAACTGCTTAGAATATGCAAAAATCTTCCTCTGATTGCACGTCACATTATCACTATACGCATGACATTACTTGAGAAATGTTGAAACTTGATTTCACCTCTGGATAGCCAACGTTTGTTTATTTTAAGCCAGTCTTGTTATGTATGTATAACGTGTATTTTTTTTTTTTCTTTTCTTTTTATCTGTGCACTTTGCTGTACATATGCTCGTTGTGACGAAATAAAATGTGGAAATTCACTGGTTGCCTCCAGTTCCCTTTCTGACAAGTAAGAGCTTTTATTATTCATTTAGCTAATTGAATTGAACCTGCACTGAGGATTTGAATTTGAAGTCTAATCGTAACATTTTTGATGCCGAAGCTCAGGAAAGGCTCTATTCTACCGGAAACCTTTAGATACGAAACTGAAACTAGGTGCGAATTAGCTAAAATGGATCTGGAATGTTTAAAAAAAGTTAGAACCCTTATCAGAAAGGCGGCAATAAAGCATTTTAAACGACTAGAGCAAGAAATAAACAGAACGGATGAAAGATCTTTAGAGATAATCGAAGAACTGTTAGTAAAATTATTAGATAAAGATGTTCAACTAAAGAAACTTAACTCAGAGATTTTAAATTTGTACTAAGTGCAAGATCTGACTAACGAAATGGAGCGGCAACAAAGATACAGAGATCAAATGATAACTTGGAAAATGCGAGCTGTGAAACTTATGTGAAAAAATGAAAGCGAAACTACCAATGATAGAAATATTAACAGAAACCCTCAACAATGTTCAGTTAAACTTCCGAGATTACAAATACCTCAATTTGATAGAAACATTCTGAAATTTAATTTTTTATGCAGCCATACATAAGAATTCAAGTCCTAGTGATATGGAAACATTTAATTATTTGAAACTTTATTTAATTAACGATGCTGAAATGGTTGTTCACGGCTTAGCTTTAAAAGCGGTAAATTATGATGTTTCGATAAATATTCGAAAAGAAAGATTCGGTAGAATCGAAATGATTATTGATGCTCATATGTCCCAACTACTAAACTTAAATCCTGTACGAAATGCAAATGATGTTAAGTCGTTACACAGATTATACTTTGTATGTGAAACGCACATACGTGGTTTCGAAATTAATGGTGTTAGCCCAAAAAGTTATAGTTCTTTACTACACCCCCATATTGTTCAAATTTCTTTCTAAGGAATTATCCTTGGAATTTTCGCGTAAAATGTACTCGAAAAGAAAAAATACTGTTTTGAATTTACTAGAATTTTTAAAAATCGAAATTCAATGTCGCGAGTGAAACGAACATTTTATCAAAGAATTTGGCTCAGGTGTTGACACGAAATCTAAAATTAGTACTTATGAAAAACTTAGTCATAAATACGGAAAATTCAATCCGAATACTTTTGAGTTATATAACCAAAATAACCAAACAAGAGAGAATATTCCGCATGCATCTGCCTTTGTAATAGATGTGAAGAAATGTTTATTTCGTGTAAAGTCTAAATCCGACCACGATTCTTCAACTTACCCTTTGCCGGTTCAGGAAAGAAAGACACATTTAAGAAGAAACGAGATTTACAAACTCAGATGGTTGTATGACTCTTTCGTACACCCATATACGTACGACACCCATATGTCAATCAATGGTGTCTTTTGCAATGAGATTGTGTCACAGTAAAGGATCAATTTCAGAAGAAGCTGCAACATTTTAAACATTATCTGAAATTGTCAGATTTGGCGAAAGTTAACATGTTTAACAAAATTTCGAATACTTAATGACTTGTTGTTTAATACAATTTCATGCTTTTTTATACTATCTGAACACTTTCCACTTTGTCTTTTATGAGGTATGAATTGCTTTTCAATTAGTTTATTCAAAAATGTATGATAAAAATCAGTGACGAATGATACTTCTTTCATATAAATACTATATCCACTTTGGAATAATAATCTAGATTTTGGTAAATGCATTATTTTACATGAATATAACAATTTGCATTAAACAAAAGAATTTTGCATTCATTAGTTTTTGTTTTATTTCTTAATCATTGTCATGTTACTTATATATAGGAACTTTAAAAAAAATCGATTGTTTCTTAAGTATGAAGTACAATTAAATGATGTTAAAAGTATTGAAATGGTTTGTAAGGTGGAAAGAGTTATAAAAACAAATCTTGAAATGACGTAAGTAGTAAGAAAAGATTCCAATTGCGGATGTCAATTTTCTATGCTATATAAGTTTTTTAAAAAATTCCAGAGTAGAACGCCTTTACAAGTTAAAATTTTCTTTTTATCATCTTAGATTTAATTTCAGTGTTGTTACATTTTTTTAAAATTAGAGCTCTGATGAAGATATATTATTTGTTCATTATATGACTTTGCATTTTGAATATGAAATATTGTAAATAAATGGTGCATAAAATAAGCAGCTTACTAAATCAGAAGTATATTTATATTTTACTAACTGGCCATTTTTATTTGAGAAAATTTGTGGGTGATATTAGCTGAATTCAAATTTAATTTTCTTCTAGTGGCACTATTTATTAAACTATAATCCAAATCTACTGTTAAAATATAAAGCAAAATTTAAAAAAAAATATTTTCATTAATATATGTAGAAATAAATTTACATTAACATATATATAATAATAAATTTACATTAATATGCGTTCTTCAGAAATTAATTTTTTTAAAGATCGTTCTTATATGTAAAATAAGTCATTCACAGTAGTATTGAATGAAGTTCTGGTAATATATCTTTCAACAATATACACCTACATCTTTATTCAAATTCTTACTGATTAGTTATGCATTTTTTAACCATATTTTAAACAATGTAAATATTTCTAATTTCAGAAGAATTCATGACCATTTTAAACTTTCCAGGGGCCCTATTATAATGCAAATCTCGAAACAACCTTTTCCGTCCAAATTTTTTACTGATTTTAATTTATTTTTTATTCAGCAATTTTAAGTAGTAAATTTTGAAAACTGAAGTGTCAAGTCCCTTTTTAAAAATTTCATTTCAATTCTGTGCAAATCAAAAATTTCACACTCAACACGTAAAATTAATTTTAAGAAAAATATTGAAAACAACTTTTTATAACACTCTAAAAAATATTGTAAAATGAGGGAACATATATATATAATATGTATATTTAAATTATAAAGCTCCAATTTTTTTAGAATTATAAAATAGCATAATGAATAACTTGTAAATGGAAGTTAGGAATATTACTAGAATAAAGTTCCAAGATTAATTTAATCAATACTTGATTATGATTGAATACATCTGACAGCTGGGCCCTCTGTCATTAAATGAAAGTATAAACCTAAATACCTTTCTACGACTACTAAAAATTATTAAGAGCTGAGGGGCTCCTTGACAATTGCCAACTTAACCTATTTAAAACTTTTGTCCTCCCTCCCTCTTGATTAGAGTTATTTAAATAATCTCTTTGAATGTTTAGAGCTCTTGTATAGTAGATTCAAATCTCTTGGGAATTTAATTATATTTTTAGAAATGACTTTAAGGGCAAGTTTGAATGTGCCCATTGATTCGAACGTTCTATTTCAATTTTTTTTCGGGAAAACAATGCACGAGTTGCAGGTATTTTGCTATGGAAAAAGTCTGATTATCATTTTAACTTATCTGCATATGCATGTTGCCATTAATATTTATCATAAATATTCTTTATAAGCTTTTTATGCATTCTACTTTCAAGATTTACAGCGACAATGGAAAAAATAAGAGAATGCAGCGTTTCAAAACTACCTAAATTTGTAACAATGCCAAAAAAGACAAAATAAATCACACTGAGGATATTTTAAAATAATATTCAATATATTGCAATATTATAAAAATCAAATATATCGTAAATGCGGGATATGTTTAAAAAGTTGTAATAATTGCTTTCTTACATATTATTATTCCTTTTTCAGAATTTTAATTTTAATTCATAAAATAAAATAAAGTCTGTTTTAGGAACTTAAATAACAAACTACCAGATAGCATAACATACAAAGGAGGGGGATGGAAAAAATGGATTTTTAACACTGAAACATATGCTTTAAATTTGACAGATATCTCCAAATTTTTTGTTTAAAATTATTCAAAAATTAAAATGTAGAGCATTAAGACTTTAATCTAAAAATTTTTATTCATAAAATAAGTTTATGTTCCAAGAATAAAAGTTAATGTATATAATGCCTCTATCAGTCTATTTAAAACATAGACCATTGTACGTAGAGATACTAAATTTAACACAGGTATATTTGGGAGAAAGAAATATGAAATTCAGCACATTTAAAAATATGAACACAAAAAATATGTTATCTCTAATGTAAATTCTCTAAAAAAAATTTTAAAAAATAATTAATTTTATTGATTTATCAGTTTTTAAGTTGCGTATTTTTATTCCGTAAAAAGAATGCAGATCTTAGATAGTATGTATGTTTTATAGTCAAAATCTTCCATTCATATTTTCATATGTAAAAGTCAAGTTTTCATATAAACGAGAATATTAGATGTTTAAATATAAGATGTATTTTTATAGCTATATCAGGCTTATTAAGTTATTTATTTCATTTGTATATTATTATGTAATTGATTCCCAGAAGTTCAAAAGCTTTGAACAGATTCAATTTCAATTAGTAGGAAATTTATTAACTTAAAATTCTCTTATTGACTTATGTGCTATTAATCAGCTGAAATGTACATTAAAATGATCACATTCTCTTAAAACAGAATAGTTTGTGATGGTAATAATGAAGTTTAGGAGTAATTTTTTAGAATGTAGTCTCTATTTTAGATTTTCTTTTTAAGTTTATTGATTTTCATTTGAAAACTATATTTAGCATACTTAGACTGTAAATGAATAATTCAGAGAGTTCAAGCGTAATAATGCAAGCATTCTTGGTATATTTTGTAGCATATTTTAAATTTACCACCTTTATCGTGCAGTTAGTAAAATATGATTAATGGTTGATGAAAATTTCAATTGCTTTCATAACACATCGTTCTTAAACTTTAAATTTTGATATATATACATATAACGTTATTTCAACACCCTTACGCTGTTTTTTTACCTTCATTGTGCTCCGAACTCGCCCCATTTTCTATTTATGTTTTGTGTACAAAGTATTTGTTTTATTTTTTTCAATTACGTCACAGGTAAAGGCAGCAGTATTTTAAAAAGGAGGCATTTTTTAAAAAATTTCCTGCATTGATTCATTCTGGTGTTAAATCTTTTTCATAAATACAAAAACAATTATAACATGCATATCCAATGTTGAAATCTACTAATCATGGGAAAATAAATCGAATCTTCATATTCCAGTCACAACGATAGGAATATACACTGAAGTGACAAAAGTCATGGGATAGCAATATGCAAATATACAGATGGCAGTAGTATCGCAGCGAAAAAATATAAATGCGCAGTTTGTTTTCCAGAGCTTTCATTCATTTATCTCAAAAATACTAGCTCACCAATGGATAAATTTCAGATACTGCTCCAAGCTTTCTCGCAAGCCATTTCAAACACTAACGGGTAACATTCCCTGCTCGCGCACTAAAACTTATTTACTGGAACGCAAACGGGACAAAGCAAAGAACTACTGAGCTTAAACTGTTCATAAATAAGCATAACCCCGATATCATTCTAATACAAGAGACCCATCTGAAGCCCGGGCAAAAAATTCGAATACCCAACTATGTAGGCTATTATAGTTACCGAGTAGCGACCGAAGGAAATAGAACAGCTGGAGGCACGGCAATACTAGTTAAAACCCAAATACAGCATCAACCGATTGTTCCCCCTTCCCTACAACACGTAGAGGCAACAATAGTCAAAATAACCCTTAAGGACCATGAACCTTTTAATTTAGCATTTATTTATGTACCACCCAAATCTGACTACAACCTCTTTTTATTCGACATCGAGAATTGAATACAACTGGAATCAAAACAAATACTCTATGGCGATTTTAACGCACACCACACAACTTGGAACTGCCAACACAACACGCCAAGAGGAATCACGCTTAGACACTTTATAGATAATGCAGGACTAGAGGTATTGTTCCCTAACGAACCAACTAGAATTGGCCATAACTCGGCTTCCACCATCGACATTACAATAGTCAAAATTTTTCTCTACCCATACCACATAGAATCAATACCCGAAATGAGCTCTGACCACAACCCGGTCGCCATTAATTTTTATTTTAAATATACATTACCCAAACAGGAAAGTAAAACCAGAACCCATAGGAAAAACTTCAAAAACGACCTAATCAGAACTATGTTCAATGTGAATAATTTAAACAACCCAAATGAAATTGACAGACTCACTGAGGAAATTGAAACTCAAATACAAACAGCTAGAGACAAAAACTCCACCCCACTCAAAGCCCAAAAAATCCACTTTGACCCGGAAATCAAAAAATTAAATAGAGAAAAGAACCGTATCAGAAAACTCTATCAGCGCAACAGATGCCCAGTATTAAAAACGGAACCTAAGCGACTTAACAAACAGATAAATAAACTAGATGAAAAACTAAGAGCTAACGAGCTTACGGATAAACTCATTAATCTCAACAACGAGAATGGGGATATTTGGGACTTTGTGAAACCATTTAAAAAGAAAACATACAACATTCCGACCCTTAATGGTCCAGCCAGTATCGCACAAACCGACTTTGATAAAGCAAATTGCCTGGCAGAGAGTCTGGAGACACAATTTAAATTAAACAATCTAATACACGGAGATACGGAAGCCAAGGTCGGTGAAACTTTAAGTAACTTTCATAACATACAGATGGCGCCACGAGCACACAAACAGACAGACTTTGATCCTATTTTGCCATCTGAAATCATAAAAGAAATTAAGAACTTAAAACCTAACAAAGCACCCGGGCACGATAATATAACAAATAAAATAGTTAAAAAACTCCCAGTTAATGTAATTTTAATATATACACTATTAATTCAAAAGATATTGGAAGTAGGCCACTTCCCAACACGTTGGAAGACGGCAACGGTGGTCCCAATTGATAAACCTGGAAAAGACCCCACAAATCATTCTAGCTACCGACCCATTTCACTATTAACTACTTTAAGCAAAATTGCTGAAAGTGTAATTCTAAGGAGACTAAACAAACACCTAAATGAAAACAACATCTTGTGTCCTGAACAATTTGGGTTTAGACTTAACCTCTCAACGACACATCAACTCGCCAGAGTCACTGAATACATCACGGAAGGATTTGCAAATAAACAAAAAACAGGAGCCGTCTTCCTCGATATCCAGAAAGCATTTGATCGAGTGTGGGTTGAGGGTCTCATTTACAAGTTAATTGTGAATCAGGTACCAGGTTATCTGATCCGTGTCTTGGAATCCTACATCACCGATCGAACATTCAAAGTTTGAGTAAAACAGACCCTCTCAGACACTAAACCAATCAGAGCAGAAGTTCCGCAAGGGTCCAAATTGGGCCCAGTACTGTTCACTCTTTACATTAACGACATGCCCAAGCAATTTAACACAATGTTATGCTTGTACGCAGAAGACACGGCTATACTGGCTAAAAATAAAAATCCCAATTACGTGCATATTGCACTCAACAGACACTTACACAAACTGGAGGATTGGTTTCAGCAATGGAAAATTGAAATCAATGCCTCCAAAACTGAAGCGGTCTTGTTTCACAGGTCCCAAATACAACCCAAATTAATGATCAATGACAGGCCCATCCCGTGGTCTCAGGAAGCTAAATATCTAGGATTAATTTTGGACCGCAATCTAATTTGGAAAAAAACATTTTAATTATGTTAGGGACAAGTTCCGAGCCCAGACGCGTAAGTTTTACCCCCTTATTGGCTGGAACTCAAAATTGCATAGGGACCTGAAAATGCTTATTTTTAACGCCTATTTGCGTCCAGTATTAACCTACGCATGCCCAGTCTGGGGTTATGCCGCAAAATCAAATTTAAAAATCATACAAAGCCATAAGAACCATCTGTCACGCTAGGCGATACATGAGAAACAGAGACATCCTCAAAGAGATAAAATATAATTCCTTCAATGAAACCATACACCAACTTTCAACTAATTTTTACAATAACCTTGACAACCATAAAAACACTGCAATAACCCAAATCAGTAAATATAACCCTGATATTAAGGTAATATAAGTAAATATAACCCTGATCAAGAGACCTCGAAATGTCCTACTCCTCGAAAAAAAAAATCAAACTAAAACAGCCATGATCTCATGTATTGTCACACCCAACCGCGATTAAAAGTAACCTGACTGGCCTATTAAAAAACAATAGTTCAACAAGCCGTATAAAGTCCATTAATCGCCATTGCGGATATCGTTAGTAAATTCAACATTCCGAGATCCACAGTATCAAGAGTGTGCCGAGAGTATGAAATTTCAGACATCACAACCCATCATGGACTTAACGACCGAGACCGCCGACGTATGTGTAGAATGGTCAATGTTAATAGACACGCAACACTTCGTCAAATAACTGCAGGAATCAATGTGGGACGTACGAGGGACGTGTCCGATAGGACTGTGCGGCGAAATTTGTCTTCCTTGGACTATGGCAACAGAAGACCGACTCGAGTGCCTTTAATGACAGCACGACATCGCCTGCAGCGACTCTCCTGGGCTCGTGAGCATATCGACTGATCCCTAGACCAGTGGAAAACCGTGGCGTGGTCAGATGAGTCCCGATTTCAGTTGTTACGAACTGATGGTAGAATTCGAATGTGGCGCAGACCCCACGAAGCCATGGACCCAAACTGTCAGCAAGGCACTGTTCAAGCTGGTGTTGGCTGCATTATGGTGTGGGCTGTTTTTACATGGCATGAACTCGGTCCTCTGGTGCAACTGAACCGATCATTGAGTGGAAATGGTAATGTTCAGCTGCTTGCAGATCACTTGCAGCCATTCATGGACTTCACGTACCCACACAAAGATGAGATTTTTATGGATGACAATGCGCCATGTCACCGGACCGGAACTGTTCGCGATTGGTTTGAAAAACATTCCGGACAACTCCAGCGCATGATCTGGCCACCTAGATCGCCCGATATGAATCCCATCGAGCATTTATGGGACATCATCGAAAGGTCCGTTCGTGCCCAAACTCCTGCACCATCCACACTTTCACAATTATGGACGTCTATATAGACAGAATGGCTCAATATTCCTGCAGAGAACTTCCAACGACTTGTGGACTCCATGACACGTCGAGTTGTTGCACTTCGCCGGGCAAAAGGAGGACCGACACGATATTAACAGTCATCCCATGACTTTTGTCACTTCAGTGTATATACATATTCTTAACAATAAGGTAAAAGACAGGATGATTTATTCCTAATTGCATTTTTTAAATTTTAAGATGCTGTAAAAACTATTTTTTACTGTTAATTTTTAGAAAGTTTTTTACGAAAATAGAGTCAATACTTCTTTTATTTTTCGATTAATTAAAAATTTTTAGAAACTACTTTTCTACCATCTAAAGTATTTGCCAAATTTTATAGACAGACGACTTGAACCCGCAAGGGGTGAAAGGTCAGAAGTAGAGAGGGAGAAAGTCGTAACTTGTTCGAAATTAAATGTCAATGAGAGGAAGGTACTTAGATTTTTAGGCTTTGTTGAAGTTGGGAGAAAAGGGGAAAATGGTAAATATTCTGCTAGATAACGCTTCTCAACGATGCGTTTTGAAAAAGGAAAGAGCTAAAGCCTAAAAATTGCCTATAATGAGAAAAGAAAAACTATTAGTTTATGCATTTGGTTCGAACGAGCAGATGGAAAAACATATGAAGTTACAAAGTTTACTCTTTGCAATCTTTGCGACCATATAAAAAGTATTGAAATTGAAACCTTACTTTGCGAAGTTATTTCTAATTCTCCTTTTAAAGTATCGTCTAACAAACTAGAAAAGATGCTTATTGAAAGCTGTATATAAGAAAAATATTTGAAAGCTGTATATAAGAAAAATATACAGCTTTCAAATGTTTGCGAGACTTTCGGAAACGAATTTTCTCTCTTAATTGGAGTGCAATATTTTTGGGAAATTCATTCAGGCAAAAGGGAAAAATTAACTAAAACATTATTTCTAATCTGTACAATTTTCGGTAAAGCTGCGAAAGGACGAATCTCACCAGCAGATTTAAATTGCGATAAGAAAGTTTCTGTTTTAAAAATAGAATGCTGCTCAGCGTTAAATGAAAATTTAAAAATGTTTGCGGAATTTGATTCGATAGGAATAACTGATATCAGAAAATATCTTTGATTGCGGCATGAATTTTATTGCCCGTATGAGAACAATTTGAAATTCAAAAATGGAAGATATGCAATTAAGCTCTTGTGGGATAAAAATCCCGACGAATTACATAACAACTTCGAGATAGCTAAGTGCAGATTTGAAAACTGATGTACGAGAACGAAAGAAAGTGGTGCTCCAGTTCCCATTCAGATAGGTAAGAGCTTTTATTATTCATTTAGCTAATTGAATTGAACCTGAATAGCGAATTTGAATTTGAAGCCTAATCGTAACAAGAAAGTCTTTTGCACTCTGTCATTAATTAATAGCATTGCTCAAATAATATACGCCTATAACCAATGCTTAAAGAACAAAAGCTGAGGTCAATGTTTTCGGAACACCCGTATAATAATATAACAAAAATTAATAGCAATGTGAACATTACTTAAAATACCAAAGCATTTATGCTGCTTCTAGCCCTTATTTTAAATGCTTTTTCAACTATTATCACTTTTCAAAGATTTCATTTTTGCAATAACAAAAATATCCACTATTAATCCAGAGGAAATTAATTAATAATGTAATTTATTTGTAATAATAACCATTTTTTTCTGTATGTCTACTCCTAAGTACGAAAGTTGTTAGGAAATTATGTTCCGTTACTATGCAAAAGAAAAGGGATGATGCATGTAAACAACAATACATATCTAATAATGATCTACAAACATCACACTAGTTTCGGGGATATTACCCAGAACATAAAAACATTTATTAAATCGAGAAACAAGGCTTTGTATTCCAATATCACAAAAGGTGGTTGTCTGTGACGTCAATCAGAGCAGAATCCAGAGACAAAACCTTTATTGTTGCCACTTACGGTGCAGATTGAGAAACTTGCTAAGTGCCGTTCAAAATAAGAGATGAAACTTGTTTAGCGAGGATGTTATTTTATTGCAGGGCAGTGCCGCTTACATGCCACTTTTGTGATTCAATATTTCTCGAATCCCCCAACAGGAAATAAATAAATCATCCATTACATAACCCAAACCTGGGCCCCTGCTAACTTGTGCCTATTTTTGCACTTGAAGCAATTCTTGAATGCCAAGAGTTAAGGTGATGAGGAAGAAGTGAAAAACGCCATAATATTCTAGCTAACCTCAGGTGACTATATTGCTGCTATATAAACCTTGTTTCTAGATATGATAAATGCCTTATTGAGCTGGAGAAAAAAGTAGTGCTTATAAATCCTTCTTAAATATAGGGTGCATCAAAAAAATGTATACACACTTTGAACAGTCAAAGAATTTTCCATTCTGCAAGGCTCAATTGCAGGAAATTTAAAGCTTAAAGTTCAATTTGAAACATAAATACACTTTCTGATGCTAATGTGATTACTGTTCAAAATGACGGCCTTCAGCACTAATACATTGCTGAGTATGAATCTCCACTGATTCCGTATGTCGTACCAAAGTGTCCAATGGGATTTCTGTACACCGCTTGAATTTCAAAGTGTGTCTAGGTTACGTGGTTTACGTTTGTACACTGAACAAATTATGCTACCCATCAATCCCAGCTCAAGTCTCACCATCTCCTGAAACCATTCACAAATTTCTAACATTCAATCTGGATCATCGTCAGCTTACGCTGCTGGATTTCTTCTTATGGTGCACAGTAAAAGATAAGGTGTTCAAATGTAAACCATCGAACTTAGACGCATTTTGGAATGAGATTCAAGGGCTGTGCTCTGAAATCCCACTGGATACGTTGGTGCGATGTATGGAATCAGCAGTGACTCGTACTCAGCAATATATTGATGCTGAAGTCCGCCATTTTGAACAGTAACCACATTTGCATCAGAAAGTGTATTCGTTTCAAATTATACTTAAAGTTTTCCACTTACAGCAATTGAATCCTGCAGAATGGAATGTAAATTTTCTATGACTTCAAAGTGTGTATACATTTTTTGACGCACCTTGTATGTATCTATGTCCACATCATTCAAAACTTTTTTTTTACCTAGTAAAGGATCTTTCCGAATGATCATTGTAATTTGTATGTCAGATGATTTCGGATATTTTAGGAATACGTATGCAGCAAGGATTTAAAATGTAATTAGTGTTTAGCAACTCACTTCCTTTTTAGTGTTTAGAGCTAAAACTTCGAAAAAACCGTGCCAAGATTCTTTGTTTCCGCTCAAACCGTGAAGCAAAATAATAGGCATATCATCAGGTTTGATCTCTTGATGTTCCACGGGAAGAACTGCCATGCAAGAATATTTCAGTTCCACGGGTTGGGGCCTGGAAAAAAAATTATGATTGATTTTTAATTTGATATGTTGAAACCATCGGACTCACGTTTGTGATTTGCATCCATTATCTAATTAATTGATCTGCTGTCTAATATAGTTAAGAGATAAGAGGAACAATTCGTTTCAATATTCTGAGACGACCACTTTTCGACTATTCTATCTTATTAAGAAGTGACACGCGGAAGAATGTGCGCATTTCCGAAATTTACTTTATTGTTAAATGTAAGCATCTTCTTTTCTCTTTCCTCTCGCCCCTACTTTGCCGAATTAAACCCATCTTAATGCATGCGCAAAAATCACAGAGGGTTTTTGAATCCGTTGACAAACAGTAATGTAATTTGATTTATTGTCCAAATCACACTCGTGAATCATAAGATCTGACAAGTAAATAACAGGAGATTTGAATGTTAGAAATATTTTATTATTCATTATCCATTTTGCACAGATTAAAATAAATTACATAAATAAATAGAAATTGTTAGACCAAATCAAAGTTTAACAGTAAATAAAATGTTTCATTTTCAAGCAATAATTAATCTAGCTGTTTTTATTTTTTCAAATATGAAAAATCTATAAAAAGAATATAAGATTATTGAAAGATTTCACAATCAAAGTTTTATTAAAATAAAAGTAGCAACCAAATTTAGAAATAAAACAATATTTTAAAATTCAATGGCATAATAAAATATTTTTGGAATGTATTACCATTGCAGCATACAATTATAATAGTTTCACAAATCATTTATCAATTAATCAATCATATTAACTGAATTTCGTTTCTATACAGTGGCAGCATTTTGATACACATATAAGGGTTTTTATTATTATTATTAACATGTTCACTGCCACTGCTCTCGCCTGATATAAGGACCATCTATCTAATTAGATTACCCCTTCTTTGCTATCTTTTAACTGTAGTTGAAAAGATGTCATCTAATAACATAGATGGTTTGGTCCTAAAAAAGAACGCAATCTACTAGTTACCTTGTAGTTGGAAGTCAAAGTGTTAAAGAAAATTGAGTTCATTTATTATTATTTTAAATTATATAAGGGAATATCTGACATTTATAAAAATTAATTATAACTTAATGATTAAAAAATAAAAAATAATAATTAATTTTTTTTAATTCTTTTAAAATGCTTATAAAAGATTTTGTAGTTTATAAAAACCATTTTTATAAAGCTAAATTTTTACTTTTAAAAGAGAAACAAAAGTTTTCTTCTCCTTTTTCTTTGTAGGTCCATAACAGATTTTTCTAAATTGAATTTTATTTGCTGAAAGTGCTATTTAGTAGAGAATTTCTTTTAACACGCCTTCATTTAACTTGACTTGCTTCATGTTGTAAAGAATTAATTATTTAATAATTTTTTCTACTCCCTACCTGACATGATAGATTTTAAAATTTTGAAACCTTTGTATTCTTGATGACAGTACATTATTTTAATATTTTCGAACTTATATATCATTTAATCAATTTATAAAATTTGCGTTGCGTTATCGAAGGGCATCTAGTTGTGGATTTAAGAAAAGTATTAATTATAATAAGGAATTATAATCTTTAGGTCAGAAAATGGAAAATAATTGAAACAATAAATCTAATATAAGTAAGCTAATAATAATTTGATTTCAGAAACGATTTTTATTTAATTTATTTTTTCATCTTTAGCTAGTGCCATACATTGACATAAAAAAGCTTCAACTTACATACAAATTTTCCGAAAATATGCCATCTTCAGTCACAAATACAAAATCCATAAAAAATTAGCACAATCAAAATATCAGTGCGATAATTACTAAGCGCACGAGAAGTTGAGTTCTTTACTTGTGTCTTTGGCTGATACCATCTTCAGTCACAAATACAAAATCCATAAAAAATTAGCACAATCAAAATATCAGTGCGATAATTACTAAGCACATGAGAAGTTGAGTTCTTTACTTGTGTCCTTGGCTGATTTCTACATATACGGAAATATGTACTTTCAAAATAATGATTGATTTCATTCCAACGATAACATATCATTTTCTCTAAAACTTCCTCTTACTGCTTTAACTCTCCTTCCTTATTATAAGCTAAAACTATTAAAAAAATGCTTCCGTCTATGTTTGATTTGTTGAGTTTTTTTTTCTGTGTTTATAAATTTAATGATAAGCCTAAGGATTTTCACTAAGCCTTCTTTAAGAATTTGGGAAAGAAATATTATTGTAAAAGTTAAAATTCCTTTATTATCAAAATTTCTGTAGTGATTAATTCAATTTCATAAATTTATATCTAGAAAATAAATTTGGTTTACAGACGCAAGAACGAGTGTAAGTCTTGAATCCAAGTTAACTCTATTAGTAAAACAAGGGGGGAAATACGGCTAAGAAAATAAGTTTGAAAATCTTTTTCCAAATATTTTTTATTATTAAACGGAGATTTCTCCTTTTTTCAGTTTATATACAATACTTTTTAGAAAAAAAAAGTTTTGACGGACTTACTTTGCAGATGAAATAGGAGTAGATACCGATGCTTGTAGAAGCGAAGAGCAAAAAACCAGAGCGGAAAAGAGCAGCATTTTCAGCAAGAATAAAATTAATTATTTAATATTTCTGTGCAATTCAAAAGTTAAAATATCTATGCTAATCAGCTATTATACTTCTAAATAAAGGAATTTTTTTAAAGTAAAATCATAATTTTTTAAAGTAAACCTTCTATGCTAATGTTATCGTACTTCTAAATAAATGATTTTTTTAAAGTAAATTCTTTAAGGTCTATGCTAATGAGCTATTGGACTTTTAAATAAAAGAATTTTTTTACAAGTAAAACCTTATCAAAAGAAGTTTTCTATTAATGTTTCAATCCATTTAAGAAAATTAAAACTTCCGTGATGCTCTTCAGCACAACTAAAGTTATCTGCTATTAATAGTCCATAGATCTCACTTATATCATAATCACTGAATGTCATCACTTTCATTCATAAGTGACTGTCATCACTTTCATTTATAAGAGACTGTCATCACTTTCATTGGCAATTATATTTCTAAATGGCAAAATGATCTATGTACAAATGAATAATGAAAGAAAATATAATAATCTAGATGAGACGAATAATTCAAAATATGAAGGTTTTCAAAATTATTTTTCGGTGTTTACAATGTTCAGTGTTAATTTTTTTAGAAAATAATAATTTGGAATGGAGAGGGTTAAATCGATAATTATTAGAGTAGATAAAATCTAAATATCATATATTGGTTTATATTATTTTCCTAGAGTAGATTTACAGTTATGGCAGTGTAAAAGAATAAGCAATATGTTAATTTAATGAAAAATATTTGAAAACTTTATAATTTTATATTAAGTGCATGGATTATTTATCGTAATATGTCTCATATTACAGATATTTAGTGCAAAAAGCTTTCATATATTAATTGTCATAGTAATAGGCAAAAAAAAAACCTGAAGGGGTTAAAATTAGCTTTAAATAAACATGTTTCACTATCTCTCAACTAGTCCAACTGTATCAGCATTCCATTTAGAAGCTATGTTATGGTTATTTTGAAGCGAACCTTGAAAATTTCAACCATGATCAGATGAAAAGAAAACTATGTAAGCTGGCACTCCATGCTCCAAACTTCTCTGCTGCACCAAAATCGAGACATTCGACTCAATGATAAGTTTCATGGGCACGGTTGATGTAACTTTCTTTGAATAAAATTGATATCCTGGCTAATTTTCAGTGGCCCTGACTTTTAGTGTGAGGAGCATCTAGCCCTATCAAAAACAAACGATATCAGTAGCCGAAAAGCGCTGCCCTGAACAATTTAAAGTTAAATAAGTCTTCTATATGAATTTTTATTTTCTGTTGCTTTCACCGAGTAGATTTATCAAAATGAATAAATTTTAATTACTTTCTGTGTATGTATTGGTATATGCAGTTTATAAAAATAGAGTAACAAAGCTTATCTGATATTTTTATAATGTTTCTAATGATTTTTTTCTAACAGTTTAAAAAAGGAGTACGGAGTTTTAGCTAAAATTGTAAGAAATATAAATACTTTTTTAGTATTTAAATATGATTCAATATTTTAGTATTTAAATATATTTTAATATAATTTAATATTTTAATATGTAAAGACAAATATTTTTTAATATTTAATATGAACCTGCTCGACTTTAATTTCATAAATACATCGCACTAATAATTAACCATACCGAAAACTAATTTTATTGTTTATATCAAATTACCAAAGAAAATTAATTTAACTGATGGTTTCATCTATTTTTCAACTTTCAGTAAAGTAAATAAATTAAAGAAGTGTACGAAAATAATATAAAAATTAGCTGTTAAGCGTAGTATTATTTAATATATTAAAACTGTAATCTTTTAGTCATACTTTGCTACTTATATTTGAAGTTAATAAACAATTATGTTTATAATTTTATTACTAAATTAGTCAATCATCTTTAAATATAAGAGATATACTTATGCATGTCTGCGAAGTGTAACGTTAAAAACAATCTTTATCAAAATTTACATAGTTTGAATAACCATATATAGGTTACAAGCAAATAATAATACTTCTAATACTATCGATAGTAAATTATTCCAACGTGAGAAAAATATTTTACAGCACCACTACAATATTTTATATTATTGAGAATGTTAGACTATAAGCAAATTTTATGCATTAACTTTGTGCTATTAAGATAATTATTTTTCTGTTCTATTCCTAAAATACGTTCAATTAATGAGAAGCAATTAGAGATTAAGTTACCTTTGTGTCAGTATCTGTTTCAATTGCAATAAATCGGAAAGACAAATTATCTACACAATATATAAAAGAAATCTTTAGTAGACAAGTTCTCAGGACAAAGATTTAAAAATTGTTGACACTTATATAAGAATTATTTTTCTTATCATACAGATAGGAAGATCAATTTTTCTCCTTGATAAAAAGAATCTTATGATTTTTAATTCTTTAATGGGAAATCTGGAGACTTCCGATTTCCAATGGCATATTTTATATGAAAAAATACTAACTTCTCTGCGTTCGTGAAAAATTTATGCTTACGGTTTTCACCAAAAATTCTTATATATAAATTCAAAGCTCAAAGATATTTTGGTTAAAAAAATGTACATTTATTTTTAATTATAGTGTAACTACATTTTATTTTTTAAAACTTTCATTTTAAAAAATATTATATAATAATTTTTTAATTTAAAAATAAAATATAATATATATTTCTTTTCAAAAAGCATTATCAGTTTATAATTTAATTTGTACAAAGATTAAAGTCGTAGCAATAGTGAAGGCATAATTTCACAATATAGCTACATGCTTTTAAATATATGTAATAAGTTGAATCAAAACTTTCTCCTTGAAAAATTATTGTTGCATATCTCAAGTATCGTTGCAATATTTTTAAGATAGTAATCTAACGAACATCGGTCAATATTATTTGCCTAGTATCTGTGGGTTAAATAGGTACGTTTCTCACAAATTGTACGTATAAATGATAGCTTTATCCCTTTATTTTAATAAAATGAATTTTTGTTGCAGTTTTAGAATTTAATATATATTGACAAAATATTTTCTGTCGTTTCTCAAAATACTTTATATTCGTCTGGTCACATTTTAAAAATAATTACGAATTTATAAATAAATAAAATAACTTTTTAGACTTTTGTGGAACCTTCTTAATTTAAGATGAAACTGTTAAAGAATGTATATTTTAAGAATAATATTGCAAAAAGAAGCAAATCATGACAAACGATTGAAATTTTTATTAATTTATTTTCGATACAAGATTTCTTCTAATACAACTAATTTGAATATCGAAAATAAACGATAGAGGATTCTCGAGCATTTGAAAAATTAACACATGGCATGAAGTGCGGCAATAATTCATATTATAAAGGTTTTTTACACAAACTGTGGCGATAACATATCCTCTTATTAATTTTATCAAATGATTTTGACATGCTCTCGCTCTCTTAAAATAATAGCGAAAAATATGTATGAAAAAAGAGCGGTTGGTTGGAATTATAGGAAGGGGAAAAAAACAATCTACCTCAAAACAAGTTTCTCGGCAACGTATAGATTAGTTAGATACTGATAATAATATTTTTTATCCGCTAAATAAAGTTGATACAAAAAAAATCACATTTTAATGCTCATTACTAATATTTTAGCTTAATTTTATCAAACATCAAATAGTATTTAAAAATGAAAACGTCCTTCTAAAGACAATATGGATTATGCATTAAAATTACTGAGAAAATAATAATGTATTGTTCTTCGTAAATATTTTTATTTTCGCAATAATTAATTTTGACAGTATAGTTGCGAAATTATAATAACAAGAATATAGTATATTTAAATGGTATTTCTGTAAAATTTTCCATTTG
Source organism: Argiope trifasciata (assembly GCA_026543055.1). NCBI lineage: Eukaryota > Metazoa > Arthropoda > Arachnida > Araneae > Araneidae > Argiope > Argiope trifasciata. Next base: position 2,998,527 of record JAPMOQ010009429.1, read on the forward strand.
ATGATCTAATGACAAAGCAGTTCGAATATTTTTTGAGCGATTTTATTCAGATTGTATATAAAATTTCTCCAATTTGAATTTTCTTATCTATCATTAAACACTTTAATATCCATAATTATACCCTTTAAAAATATCGTAGGTACTTTTTTCTCACATATTCCACGATGTAAAATTCTCCATAAATAACTGTAGAGCCCATGCTTCTTCGGATTTCTTTTCAATATTCCTTTAATAGGAAAGCCGATATGTAATTGTGCTGCTGATTTAACATAAATATGAGTTGATAACAATTGGAACAATTTCGTGTTTCGAAGAATATGAAGAATGAGTTAGAAAAATATGAGTGATATTAAAATGATAGCGATAAATTGTTATCATTTTAATATCACTCATATTCATATATGTTTTTCATTATCAATGATAGCCATACCGATGCTCTGAATATGTGATTTTTAAAGAGTTCTTGAATAATGGAATAGAAATATTTCTCATCAATGCATTCGAAAATATGATATTTTACAAATTATTTACTAACAAATGTTATTTTATAAATAAAACAATTTATAATGCTGGGTTATAATTCAAACCCTGAACAATATATATATATATATATATATATATATATATATATATATATATATATTTTTTTTTTTTGAAAATATAAAACTGGCTAAACTGAATGCAATGATATTGCTCTAGAGATATTACATTAAAGACATTAAAAATTATTTGGATTTCAACTGTAAAAAATGATTTCTTTATTAACAGCGGAAAAAAGAAACTATTTTTCATATAACATCAAGACAACCTGAAAAAAAATAATTTCGCATTTAGTTAATCAGCTAAGAACTGAATAGATTCTTTTTTGATGTTGTTGCCACTAAAACAAATATAAGCTGACTGTTGATATTCCTTCATCATTATTCTTGTATTGCTTTCACCAACCCAGACATTTGGACTAATGAAAAATGAAAAAAAAAATTCAACCTGTTTAATAATATATATTACATTTATATTCGTACCCTGTTTATAATATCATACTATACAAACAATAATTTTGTTCATCATTTGTCATTGATGAATTTGATGACTTCTGATGTAAACTGTTTAAATGTGTGAACCATATGAGATGCTTCTTCCACTTCAACAAGTTTCACATTAGGGAATAACATTTTAATGTTTTCCTCATCATCTCCCCTGAAATTAAAACAAGGATTAATATAGATAAAAAACAAAATATAATTGCAAAGTCAAAACACTTTATTTCTTATATATTATTTTTTTTCGGTCATTATAAAAGATGTAAAAAAATTGCTTACGGGATGAACCAAAGCTTTTCATTCATTTTTTGCTCTACTAAATTACAGCAATTACGGAACGTGTTGACTTGAGAGGAGAGGAAAGAGTAGAGGAATAATCAAAGTGTTCCATTTTTCATGGAAGAGAAAATAGATGTTCCAAGTAGCTGTCGGCTTAGATAAGAAACAACAAGACAAATATTCTCGGTAACATGCAGAACTTGTACCTTTGATTACGTTTTCTATGCTGACACAAACTTCATACTACGTCTTTGACTGAACGACACAATTTGAAAACTTTTATGTTTATTACAAATATTAACAGCTAATTACTTAATTTAATTTGTCACTTCTTAAAAAAATTGATACTTTGATGAATAACAATATTTATCTTATTTGATCTATAAAAAAAGTTAACATAGTTAAAGTAAGTTAACATAACATTTTGTTCATAGAATTTCTTGTTACAATTAGGAAAGGATTTTAGAATATGCATACTATATATAGACTAATAATTTTATTTTGTGCAAACTCGGATTTTTCTGTTTCAAACCAAAACTGAGTTATAGAGTGCAATGATAAATCTATTATACTGTATTTTTGATCACCATGATGTTGTTCTTCCTTTGACTAAGTCAGAGGTACAATATTTTTAACTCTATGTGGTTTAATCTTTAGATTACTTTTTTTATTTACGATTCTTTTCTTACTAAATTTCTTTGCGACTTATTCGATAATTTTTCTTCAACCAAATTATTTTACATTACTAATTTTTTACATTAATTTTTTTTCAATTATATAAGTACTTTATCAATCATATCCAACGAAGACCGGACAAACATGCACTTCTATTTCTTAATCAGCACGAAACTCATGTAACTATTTCTTTATTGAGATTTTCTTTAAAGTAGTGTGATTATTATGGCCTTTCCACCTCACGACAGTTATGGAATGCAGCCTTTAGTCAGGGATGTATTTGGTCCATTCGAGACTTATTACAACATGCAATTAAAAAATACCTAGATGTTAATACTAAATAAAGGTAGTAAATGAGTAATCATATAAAATATGGCTTACTTAATTTGTTAAATAAATGACTCCAAATTATACCATGGAAGAGATCAATGTTATATTTTATAGATTTTTTCTCTTTAATGTGAATATTTTTACTGATGACTAGTAACTGACAGAGCGGTGATTCTTCCATTTTTCATGCATGAATCAACCGTTGTAAGTTCGGCAACATAGATTCTGACCCAACCTAAACTTTTGTCGGCCTAAATATACCATTGACGTCTCAGTGACTCCTCCTAAAAATGTGCAGCTTTTTACTAAGTCTCAGAGAAAAATAGGAAAAAAAATTAAGAAAAAGGGTTAAATCAAAGATTATCACTGAAAGCCCCCAAAAAAACTAAATTTTCAGGCATTTAAATCAAATAATGGCCCCAAGACAAAAAAAAACATATGAATGCACTTAAAAGAAACTCTACTGCTTTAGCAACAACAACAACAAAAAAAAAAAAACGGTTTTTAAAACATGAGTTATGAAAGCAGTGGCATATATATTCTTCTAATTATAAAGCTCAGTACAGATTTTTCTTCTTCATTAAATAGTAACACGATGAAGATATTTTAAATAGAACGAACTTTTCAAAAAATATGAGCTCTTATAAATAACGTTTTTATGTATAAAAATTTGAAATTTATTCAAAAACTATCTAAATATTTTATGTGAATAAATGTTATTTTATCATTCACACTGGGTTTTATAAGTGCGAGATAAAGCCACAGCATCCGCCCGTCAAAGTTGCATTACTGTTTTCTACTTTTGACCATGATGTAAGGTTTATAAAAAATTATTCAAAATGTTAATTCAAACTATTAAATTCAAGATGTTAATTTAATTCAAATGTTTTTTAATTTTTTTTAATATGTAATAAATGCAAAACCAAGCAGAGTTAAGATCAACATTCACACCACAGTTTTGAACTAACTTGTTAATTATAAATAACACAATAAAATTCATTAAAGATAAAAAAAACTTTGCTCAAATCGTATACGTTCAAGTCATTTTCACTTTGTTCAACTTATATACAACTAGAAGGAGCAAAAATTGCATAAATCCGAAATTTAATTACCTTTTCTATGCCAGGCATTTAAGCAGCTCCAATAGAAGTGTAAAGAAATGTCGCAGAAAAGATTTGGGTGTATAAGAGGGAATAAGTAGGAAACAATTAGTAATTTTTGATTGGGAGAATACTTGATCACGAATCCGATATGCATTACATCGTCCCTATTAAATAAATGTTGTCCCTTCAATTTCATTTGTTTGCAAATCATCTTGATTTCACTTTATGCCAAAGAAATAACTCTCTGATCTGAGATATTTCAAGGCAAATTAATCAGCATTTATTGAAAGTCTAAAACATTCATTCATTTAGACTTTCTCATGGAATTTCACTTTAGTTAACTTAAAAAATAAAATTTATTCTATGACTCTGAAAAAATACTTACACTTTTATATTGGATTTACCACCATAAATAAAAAGTGCTGGTCCATCAAAGCGCCCAGAACTTTTATTGAGCAGCTCATCGATATTCCTCGAAAGTGTGTCTCGAAGTAGAGTATTGAATCTCCATTGGCATTTTCCATCTATACACTTGATTGGCAAAATACTAGAATCATTTAGCTGGAAATTCATATTCATCTGTAAAAAAGACAAATTATTCTTAGCGCATTTGTAAAACTCAAACACTTTAATTTTTATGACTAAAGAGAATGTATATTGTGACTCAAGACATAAAAAATCGAATTCTGAATCCTTTTGGTAATGAGGAGCAAAATTAATTGTACTTTCATAAAATGAATATTTATTCATATAAATAAATAATAATACTGCATTTAATTTTACACTATAATTTTTTTTATATTTTATAACTGAAATGTTTAAATCGCTAAAAGAAAATTTTAAAATTTTTAATTTTTAATTTATTTTTTTTTGTGAATAAGGATTAATAAAATAATTTTATAGATCAGTATAGACTAATCTGTTATTCAGTTCTGTAACCGTAAACAAAACTAGTTACCGTTGGGCGCCAAAACTATTCCTGCTAGGGAAAAACAAAACTCTTAAAGAAAGAAGCTAAATTTACTTAAATCTTTTTAATAAACATTAAAGGACATAACACACAAATTACAATACACTGACATACGATTAATACAAACAATTAAGGGAAAAATAAAATAATCGGGGGAAAACATCATGTTTACTCCATGACTCCAGAACACAGACTGAAGTTTTTGGGAAGTGGCCGCTAGGTGGCGAGCTGGAAAAGTTGTCCTGTTACAGTTCTTAATATGAACGCTTCTGTAATGGATCATATAAAGACATGCAATGACTGATATAAGGGATTGGAATATGTTTTATGCCTTGCTTTTAAAAAAAATGACTGAAAACTTTTACTCACCTTTTCGAATTTTGCATTTAAGAGATTTAAAAGTGCTTTCTTTGCTTCTATTTCAGTGACTCCTTGAGGTATTTCATTGTCTAGCTCTTTCATCATTTTAGCAAAAAACTGCATCTCATTTAAAGCTTCAGGAGTAACAGTATTTGGTCTCATATCTTCGACAATTATTTTTTCAACTTTTTCTGGCTGTTAAACAGACATTAAAAAATTACTAGAAATATAAAATTAAATTGTATAAAATATTTCAAAACAATAGTGCTGTTGCTTAAAAAAATCTTTTTTTTTTATTTCGCGTTCATTGAGAAGGAAATTTTAATAATTACTCTATTAATCATAACTCTCTTGCATTTAAGGTTCATTAATAATTACCTTTATTACTTTATTACTTTCTCATATGTGAAGTGTAAAAGAAGTACAGTGATCGTTTACTCAAAAACGCATTAACTGGACGGATGAAATTTAATATATGTATTACCGATCAAATTTGTAGATTTTTGTCAAATTTTGAACGAAATCTATCTGGTTGTACAATTAAACTCAATAATTCCAAAATGATAGAGCTAGATAGATAAAATTTGGTATGTAGGCCTAGCATCCTAAAACAGCATATCAAATTTTAAACCAAATTCGTCAAATGGATAACCCTTTACCAGTATATACTTTTGCATTTTTGGGAATAACTTAAAAATTCCTTTGATTTAAATCATAGAAATTCGGTAAACTGTCCTGAGATTGCAATTCTAGATCCGTGTAAAATTTTTGCATCAATCAACCGGATAAAAGGCTTCGAAAATAGATATTCTCATGGTAGATTCAGTAAAACTGATAGAACCACATTAATGAACTATATTTTGAAACTATTGTATGCTAATGGCATGCACGGCCTTTGCGGCCTTATCAAAGCTCTATAATTTTATGTGATGGGAGTCTGAATAAGACCTCAACTGGAGAGTCTACGAGAAAATTTCAGGAAACCACTCCCGCTGCTTTGTTTATTATTTTTTCTGCGTATTTACTCAAAAACGGAAAATTACCTGAACAAAATAAATAATTTACTTCAAGATATGGTTTGATATTTTTTTAAATAAATGCAGAAACTAAATTTCAACAAAAGAGAGAAAATATTTCAGACTGACCAAACACTTTCCTTACATTTATTTAATAACAGAATAAGAGCTATAAATAAAATATAAAAGAATGAATTAATGCTGTTGCGACAGCTAATAAATATAACTATAAAGTATTATAAACTAAAATTATGAAGCAAGGGTAGGCCAGGGTATTTAGCCACTTACTTATGACTCTGAAGAAATTCTGAATAAAAATTTTTAAAGTTTCAACTATGATACTTTCCAATGTTATTCTGAACATTATGATAAATGCATTGGGTCCGAGGATAATTCCATTTCAAATATTTCAAACTTTTTTCCTTTTCTAATATTTTCCTTTTCCCCCCAGTCTACTCTTTTCAATCGCATTTTCTTTCAAACTTTAACTGTTGTCGATGCATTCATTCCTTCAAATCTCATATTAAAGGTAAATAAATTGGATCAATTCCAACTAATTAGATTGTAATAGTTAGATGCAATATGTGCATTGAAATAGAAACATATACGACGATAGGAAGATTAACACTTTCCTGTAATTAAAGAAGAGAATATTTTTGAATGTGAATCTTAATAAAGTGAAATAAACATTAGGTTGAAAATAACCTGAAGAGTCTCGGATATTTTAATTATGGGAAAAAACTAAACACAACTTATTGCTTGATTCAATGATGATATACAAAACTTTGATTTCTTTCCTTTCTTTTATAATTTTCTTAGCTGTTTAGACTCTTTATTTGAAAGGTTTTATAGAATGCATATTTCATGTACTTAAGTTGAAATGAACAAACCACATGTAGCGGTTTCATTGCATTTCTGGCAATACTTATTTCTTCACTTTTCTCCTTTACTACATGTTTCATTTCTGCTTTGTATATGATAATACATACTGAAAAAATGACGGTTTGCCTCATTTTCTTCAGTAGCTAAGGTTAAACTAAGATTTTCTCAGCTGAAAGTCACAGCATCTTTGTATCTTTATTTGAAGTTTAAGAAGGATTATCAAATAAAATTAAGATTTCCATTTCGAGCATATTTATTAATTTATAAGAACGCTGATGTGGTGATTGATAAAATTATTTAACTTACGTAAGTCAATGCAAGGTGAATAGCTATTTTTCCACCCAAACTCTGACCAAGTACAATTGCTTTTGGAGTTTTAAGTTGATCTATCAAGTGCTTTATGTCTTCAGTCATGGCCTCAACATCATACTCGTCGCTAGTCCAAGGGCTCTCACCATGATTTCGTAAATCTACGATGCAGACCTAAAGTAATAATAGACAACAAAAAGAAATTAATTTTGCAATATTGGCAATTTGAAAGAAATCAGCTTACATCTAGCTTTCAAAGGCACATACTAAAGACAAAAGGATAAATGGTAATTGATTCAGTGGCATTAACTATAACTGACTGTCAGATAAAATAGTTCCTTTTGGAGCAGGAAAGCATCAGTAAAAGCTAATCGAGCAACTAATATACTGCTACTGAATATTTTTTCCGTCTATATTTTGCATATGCATTTTTAAAATTAGTGTTTTAAACTTGCCCATCGTAACATGACCCAAAAAATTGTTTTACAAATTGGATTAGTCAATGAGCCCAAAACAATCACCACTGCAGTTTGAATGATGGAATGTTTATATTTTGCGATGCTCTGTCCTTCTTGGAAAGGAAGGGGGGGGGGATTTATATAATTGTAAGCAGAACTAAACTGCTTTTGTACTATAAATTAAAAATATTATTTTAATAATATTTATCTATTTAATTAAAATTTGAGTGTCTTTTTATTCTATTCCAAAGAAAGAGTCTCGTAAACTGCAAATTCGTATTTTTCGCTGAATTTTAAAATTCATTAATTAGGATATTAAGGATATTGCGCTAAATATTAGGATATATTAGGATTAATAATCGGTGACATATTAAGATTAATATGATATTAATCTAGAAAAATCATAGCAACCAAATCTCAGCATTAAAAGTTTCATTTATCCCCTAAGGTTTATCGCTTGGTTTTATTATTATTTTTATTATTTTATGACACTATATAGCGTAGAAAGAAAACTGGACAGAATTTTATTTAACACATGAAATCTTTTTTTGAAATAGAATTTTTTTTTTTTTAAATAAGAGTTTTTTTTTTCTTTGAGAAGAGGAGAGAGAGAGACTTGAAATTGAAATTCGAACACTTCGAAAATTGAAAAAGTTGTTTCTAATATTTTAAGAAACTCCGTGTGATTCGGACTTCAGTGTTAGGGTTACTAGATTAAGATCAGTGGATTTCTGGAGTGACTTTGGAGTAGCTATTTAGAGCTAACAACTTGTAGGCGGTTTCTCAATTTTATTTTTTTATTTTTTGGTGACTCATTCTCCAATTTGAGGGAGGAATTATTTTGTGATTCAACTGTCAAATGATTTTTGTAAGAAATCTTAACCTAAATGAGAACAAGTAGTTTTTTGTAAATATAAAAGGCTGTAAATAAAAGAATTATTTTGTTAAACTACTCCCTTATTTTATCGGTCTTGGTCAAGATATTACATATGTCTTAAATATTGCTCAATTCACATTGTATCTCCCACTAACTTTGTTTTAACAAGCGAGGTAACGGCAGGAAAAAAGACGCATCACAGGATATAATCTAACTCTTTTTCGTTTTTAGCCGCCTGTTTCAATTTATTTTACAAATTAGACATTTTTGAACTCAAGCTTTAAACATGATGCATTTTATATTTACCATGCAACAATTTTTTAAAAAAGTGGATGTATAAAGTATTTTTGATATATTATTTGCTTTGTATATCCAGTCAGATAAAGGAGAGAAAAATAAAATGAATAACTATGGAAAGTGGCAGTACTGACAACACGATTTAGAAAATAAATGTAATTATTTATTATCAGTCAACGATTCAAACATTCTTCTGAGAGGCTGGTTATTTAACTCTTCCCTCACTATATTGAATCGAATATCTAGAATTTCAAAAAGTTAATTTTTGTCCTCTTGAGTGATACGGCTAATGGATAGAAATCAAATGCAATAGCAAAATGTACAAATCAACTCAAGAAGTAGAAATACAAGACATTCAGAAATATAAAGAAAAATAGTAAGAAATATCCTATACAGCAATGAAAATCATCAGTCTTTGGGATGTCAGAATGGATATTGGTATTTCTGTCTCTTGCACTTAAGGTCAAATCATACGAACAGCTATTTGTTTTCGATGTCTCTAAGAAATATGCTAGTGTTCTAGGTACTTAAAGGTTAGTAATTTTCAACGAACATTTTAAGACTTTAGTATTAGTCATCATCATATTTGGCTAGATAGACCAGAGTGGGTCAGTGCCTTCCTCTTAATTCTGTTCTATCACATTCTACTTTTGACACTTGTATCCCAGTTTCTTTGATGGATACCCAAGAAGTCTGTCTGCACTGACTCCAAACATCTCATTTTAGATCTACCCCTTTTCCTACTTCTTAGAGGTTTATGTAAAAGAATTTTTTTAATATGAAATCATCATCTATTCTAAATATATGAACCACCCAGTTCAACCAATTTATTTTTATGAGCCTTATAATATCTGGCTCTCTATAGATTTTATATAGCTTAGTTTTATCTTCGTTTCCAAACAGTATTGATTTCTATCACACCAAGAATGGCTTGCAGTATTTTTCTTTCGAAAATGACTATTTTATTTTCTTCAGTTTTGGTCATTGTTCAGGTCTATCAACCATAGATAAGTATTGATATAATTAAAGTTTTATATAGAAGAATTTTGTATTTCTTGATAATAGTGAGGATTTAAAAAATTGTTTTAGTTCGTGAAAGGCTTTATTTCCATTCATTAGACGACCTTGACTCTCCTTGACTATTGCCATCAATAACTATAGAACCAAGATAAGTAAAAATTTTAAGTATAAATAGTAAAGCCAAATTTAGATACTTACTTCCCTTCTGGTATCCAAAGACAAAGGCTCGAAAAATCCTTTCCAGACTTCTTTGGTTCCTCCCAAACCATGAAGCAAAATAATAGGCGCATCATCTGCTTTGTACCCCTGAGGATCTCCAGGTGACGTAACTGCCGTGCACGAATACTGCAGTTCTACAGGTTTTGGTCTGGAAAAAATCAGAGTTTATTTCAATTTCAGGCTGAAAAAGTTACTTTTTTTGTTGATGTATTCCAAAGGATTCAGTCAAACTTCAAGAAAAGGCATTCCAAAAAAATAAGATACAGGAGAGAACGGGTAATATGTGGAGTAATAATATAATAATATAATATCATAATATAACGGGTAATAATATATCATCTATTGTCTAATCTAAAACGGTCCAATGGTCAATCCAAAACTCTACCATCGCAACACGATATTACAATGCTGGGGTACCATTACCAGCTAAAACTTGGATGTTTGCCGGTGTCCTAGCATATAGAGTATCTCCCCCATGATCTGCGGGCATGATTGTTATTCTGTGTTTTATCTTTGAGTAGTGTGAATGCGCCCCACTGTAAAAAGGGGTTGTGCAAGCTAATGTGAAGTATGATGTAACTAAGTCGTACTCTTGACCCTTGTTGGTGCTACAGAAAAACAAGGAACGCAAAAGTAAGCTTAAATCGCTGAGTATCGGTCGGCGGGCTTGTAAAGTGTCATTGGTAACAACAACAAAAACTTGAATGTTCCATAAGGGTTCAAGTCCGACATCTGTTGCTAGGTAGCTCGACAAAGGAAAACATAATCAACCTTGTTTACTATTATTTGATAAATTTTTTAAAGACTAAAGATAAGAAATGTAAAGAATAAGAAATTGGAATATCCTTTTATCGGTGTAATGAAAAAATAAAATAAGATAAAAATTTGAAGGTTGAAACAAAAACTAGAAATGTAGGCGCAAAAAATAATCCGAGGAGAATCGAACCACAATTAAATTCATGTGAAATATTATATATATATATATATATATATGTGTGTGTGTGTGTGTGTGTGTGTGTGTGTGTGTTGTAACGATTCAGCTTCTTCCCGGCCTGACCATGATGGGTTCTTTTTTTCACATGCTCCATAATTGCCAGTTTCAAACTGGTCTCCTAAATGGCTACGTTTTACGGCGATGTAATTGCTTACAGATGGACGGTGGAGAACCCTTCTTCTAAGAACGGATATTTAGCCTTTTAGAGGGAGTCCAGATAAAGGACCACCCGTGCACTAATCGTGTCTGCGACACAGATGTGCAGCCTGCTTTATTTCCCGTACAGAACATTCCTGCGGTCAACTGTAGACCATTCAAGTTTTTGCTGCACGACGATTGGAGAATAGGCAGCCTAATGCTCCAATGTGCATGAGAGGCGGAGTCCAAGGAAAAGAGAAAAGGCGAGGGTTTTTGGAGAGAAAAGGAGAGAAGAGACGATTAGTTTTTTCTGGTGAAGAGGTCGAAAAGAGATCGGTGAAAGTCGAGCGTTCGAGAGAAAATTCCACCCGAGGAATTCGGTGGAAACCTGGAGCTAAACCCGGTACCAGCGCGAGACTTAGACGGCTGATTAGATGTTCTCATGAGTTTCTCCGAAATATCTCGAGGAACGATTCTTGTGGTGTTCCACATGGACTTTTCATTTAACCTAGATGATAAATAGTATTTTCTTCTGTAAATTAAAGCTGTAAATAAAGTAATTTGATTAAAACGCTACCCTTTATTTGATCGGACCAGAGCGAGACGTTACTAATATTATATATATATATATATATATATATATATATATATATATATAT
>JAPMOQ010009429.1:3010552-3031960 GCA_026543055.1 Argiope trifasciata
TGACATATGAAAAATTTATTCCATTTAATTAAACTTCCGTGGAGAAAATATTTTTGACTAATACAGACATCGATGCGCAGTTTAAATTTGTACACAAAATTAACTGGTTAAAAAAATAACAAAAAGCCGAAATCAAAAGATATATAACTGGGAATATAAGCTTTAAAATTCATTAGAAGTAATCCTTATTACAAATTTAAATTTCTACTATAAGTTTTTGAGAAAAAAAAAACTTTTGCAGACTTACTTTGCAGCCAATATAGATGTTGATAAAGATGCTAGCAAAAGCGAAGAAAAACAAACCCAAATGGATAGGAGCCACATGTTCAGCTTGAATAAAATTAATTAGTTAACATTTTTATGTAACAAATATTAAAATGCCAATTTTAGTGAAGTATTTTTTTTTCCTGACAGCATTGCTTTATAAAGAGTAATACTGATATAACTTTTTGCAGAATTCACTTAATCTTTACAGTTTCAATTGGAAAAATTAAAAGGGCAATAATATTGGGGGAAGTAAATTCCGGTTACATTGCCACATTTTCTCTGATATTTTCAAATCAACTTCTTTATTTTTTAGAAAAATTACAGAATAATCCATATTTTTCTACTCTTAAGTAGCTTTTTTAAGTAAATGTATTAATTAACATTTTTCGCTTGTCACGAACTGTAAAATGCAGTCAGTCTTAAAAGCGTTTATTTGTTAAGCCATAAGAATTACAATCAAATGCTCAACATACAAGAAATGAAACCACCATCATTTAAGTCAGTTCATTTGCATCAACACTCCACTTTGAAGCTTCGAAAAAGCCATTTCGGAGAAGGGTTTAATTTTTAATATCGTTTTGAAGAAATGAACTATAATTGAACCAGCTAGCCATTCTCCAAACTTCGATGGTACTTAGAAGGATGGGTTCAACTTATAACGGCAGATGTCGTGGGCAATAGGTCCACATAAACAGAAGAATTTCGGGGGGATTAAGTCCAGAAATTAAATGCTTCCATTCTCCGAAATCCTGCTTATAATGAGGCTTTCCAATTTTTATTAATGTCCTGATGATTTTTTTTGTTGTTGTTGTTGTTCTTCGTTCCACCTCCCCCCTTCTCCTCAAAAAAAAGTAATGTACAGAAAGTCCATTTGAGTGAAATATGAAATGAAATATCACCTATGAAATAGCAACATATGCCTCAATTTGACCATTAAATTTCAGAATTTGACCAATCCAGATAGCAAAAAAGTGACATTTTTTTGTTAAAAATATTAATATATCATGATTATTTTAATAAATATTACTTTTATAATTGAAGATTTATATAAAACACCGTACATTTTTCATTGTTCCGTTTATTGATACAAATATAATAAAAGGAAATTCTTCATCTCGTTTAAAGCATTTTTCCGATTCGAAGTGCAGTAACTATTGAACCCCAATTAAAATGGTCATTTATATTTTAAACCGAATCAACAGAACAGTGTTATCAGCAAAACTTTTATATTTAGAATTCACCAGCATTCAATTCAATCAAGTTTGAATCAAGAATCCAACAATAAAATTTAAATTAGCAATCATGTATATCACGAAAAATAATAAGACATTTGCGCAACCGACAAATTTTCAGCTATGAATAGTTTAAAAAAGGAATAGCATATATGCATTGAAAATTTATTTAATTTCATGCTAATCATATAAAGCATTTGACAAATATTGAAGTATGAACTATAAAATAATGAATATAATAATACTGATCTTAGACGCATAACAGTGAAAAATTTTCATTCTTGATATGAAAAGACAAGAATGAAAATTTCGAATTTCTGAGAAAGCTTTTTAATTGTGTCATTGATTATGAGCATAAATCATTGCGTCTGAATTCTAGGAAGCTGCCACTATTTGAGGTATGAAAAGAAAAAAATTGAAATGTTCACAATTCCAGCCATTAAAACATCCATATATTCACGAACATTGTACAAAATTGAATACACTTAATAAATTCTTGCTTATCTATAGATGTATGTAATTCATAAAAATAGGAAAACAAAACATATCTAATATTATATAATTTCAATGATATTTTAACTACTTAAGGAGTATGCAAATTATGTTTGCAGTTCAAAGTAATACAAACTTCTTTATGAAATTTCTTTTACATCATAACTCAGTTTTGACAATGTCACATTGCTATTTTTCAGTTTTATAAATGCATCTCAATAATAATTCAGCATTACAAAAAACAAATCTGACAGTTCTATTCTTAAGATAAAATTATACCTCCGATAATGAAGTTAAAAGCATATTTTTTTTTTTGCCTTTTATGATTTTTTAATTATCATTTAAAAATCCAGGAAATAAATTACTCAATCGCTAAACATAGAAGTTTGAAGTTTAGTACCAAAAGACCATGAGATTCTTTACGTATTATTACAATACTATATAATGAAGTAAATATTTGAGCTGCACAGTAAAAATTTTATATATTATCTTTGTGCTATTTAACTAATACATTTTTCCATTCTTAAGATTTCTTTAGATCTTGTAAAACAATCAGCTACCAAGCCGTTTACTTACCTCTGTGTGAGTATCTACTTCTACAGTAAAAAATCGAAGAAACAATCTATCGACCCAACAATACGAAAGAAATTTCCTGTACTTCTTATCACAATGATAGGCAGAACTTTCCTGTTTGATAAGGAAAAATTTGCTATTATTACTTCCTTTATGCAGAATTTATTTAATTTCTGCTATCTAATATCTCATTTTGTCTAACAGAGCTTCTTTCAATTTTGCAGTCAAAGAAATTTTATTTTATTTTTACAATTTGCTCACTTTTGGAAGTTTTTTTAATTTAAAAATAAAATTTAGTAAAAATTTTCTTTCTGAAGAGTTAATAATTTAACTGACTCAAAATTAAAAGTCCTAGTAATTATAAAATTAACAGTTGCAGTTTTACGGAAATAAAACACTGAAATAAAAAAATCTTTAAAAATTAACATACCATTAATAATTTAGAGCGGAAGCTGCGTACTTCAAATGTAGTATTGCGAAAAGCATTCAATGCCTACAGCTGGTCAGTATATCACGTTATAAACTGTTAGGAAAGGATAACCTAGACTACATACTGAATTGTTCATGAAAATAAATTCTAAGGATATATAAGGACGTTGAATACTATAGGGAGTACTGCGAAGAATATGAGGTAGAATATTCTATTATTCATATAAAAAAAAGGATCGCATACATCGCTATTTATTCTTTTTGATATTGTATTGCGTAAAATATAATATATCTCAAGCAGCGTTCGATAGTTCAAGTAACTGAACAATATTAGGAAAACCAATAAATAATATGTACAGTATAATTTTCTTTACACTGGAGTGGGCTTATTTTCTTTATATCACACTAATTATCAATATCTATATCCTCATAACTCACTTAAACAGAATATGCATACAATTTTGATTTAAAAATAATTAAAACATTTTCCTCATTTCTTCTTGAGAACTTCAAAAGCATCTAAAAAAAATATGACCTAATCACAAATATATAGATAAATATTTTCAGCATATTTCTGAAATATTAATTTTATCACACATTATTATTTTTTAAATGTGCGAGTAGCAACAAAGAAAAATGAACATTTATAAAGTTAAATTTAAAAAAACACTAAATGAATGAGTTTTTTAAAAGATTCAAATCAAATCTGAATTTGAATGGCTGGCCAATAGATGGCGCCAGACATTGATCGTGTTTCAAGATACATAATCCACTGCAATTTTTTTATAAATGGGATAGATTGGAAAATGGCAATAAGAGAAATTATTTATATAGATTTTTAACTTTTTTCAAATATTTTGTTTAATTAAGAACTGAAAAGTTTTTCAAAATAAAACAAATAATTAAATAAAAAGATGCTTTTCCCTTACTTCTTAATGAAAATTCAAAAAAGTTACAACTGTTGCGTGCTCACGCCTTATACTTATAATAAATATGAAACACTTAAAGCAAAAGCCTCGTGAGATATTCCGAGCAGTAGAAAAGAAAACATACATCAAATGTCGAACGCCAACTTCATTCAAAATGATAAACAGAACACACAAAATTACATAAGTTTAAAAACAATGTTGCCATATTTGAAAAATAAATATTGCAAATACCACAATAAAAGAAAGGTAATATGACAAAATAGAGAGTTAATAGAACGGAACAACAACTATTTGTTCTATATATTGATTAAAACCTATGTCTGGCAAGTTTTCCTCTGATAATACATATTAAATGAAAATACCAATAAAAGATGAAATTTTTCTGATAGTTATTTTATTTAAATGCCTGAAATGAATATTTAATTGAAATGTAAAGCTTAAAATGTTAAAAGAAAATTAAATATTCAAAATACTGAGCTGCTCATTTTTGGTTATACAAGTGATGCTCTCATAAATCTAAATGAGATAGGCATTTAAAAAAACAGAGGCTTTTCATTTTGGAAGAGAAAACGTATAACATGTACCTCAAACTCAATGCTTTACTAAATGTCAAGTAATATAATTGTGAATGTAAAATTTGGAATGTAATCTTAAAGTAAGAATTTACATATTCTGAAAGTTATATATATATATATATATATAAATTACATTTCAATATAACTTTTTTGTGTAATAATAGTGTAGTTATTAAAATTTTTTGTAGATAGTTAAAAATAATGCTATTCTTCTAGATTAAATATATATCATTATCTTTCTCAAAAATTATTGCTTCTGCAATATTACTACTGCTTTGGTCTTTGTAATACTAATACTAATATAATGCAGGCTAAATTTTGCAAAATTATTTTGTCCCACAACTTGTATTGCATTTACAAGTAATTAGAATAATTATTTTCACTGTATATGATCATTTACTAGAGTATGTGTGTTCCAACGATTCAAACATTAATTACCATTTCTAGGCTGATAGATTAAATTTATATCTCTACAATGCTTGTATTTGATAGATTGTGCAAAGGAAATACCAATGTGTTTGGAAGCGTACAACAATACCATTTATCTGACCTGTTAATTTACTAAAGCTTTCATATCTCATTTCATTCGAGCTTTCTTTCTTCGTAGTGCTGTGCATTGTAAAGATGAACCTTTTTTTTCTCCTTCAATGCCGTTATAAGCAGAATTATGACAACTAAAGATCGGAATAATGTCTTGCAAGCGTTCTGCCTGAACATATTAATTACAATTTTCTCTTCCAATAAATACCTGAAATTATGTCCCAAATACTAATGCATAAAAGGATAAAATTAAAATTTTGAAATCAATCCGAATAATTTCGACTTTTAAAATCGTAACAGTAAATTGATGCAATTTATTATCTTCTTTGTACAAAACATACTTTACAATTTAAAGAAAAGTTTGGCACTATTATTAAGTATTATTTAGATTGTTTTAAAAGGTTTTACCTTTTCTTTTTCTTTATTGGTATTATTTTAAAATTGCTTTTGATTTATAGTTGTGAATAATTTTCATGCATGTAGTGCAGAAACAAACTCTTTAGAATGTGATTTCTATATAAACGTTTTGCTATTTCAGCTTGTTAAAATTATTTTTATAAAGATTAAACCAAAATCGACCAAAATATTTGGTTTGGAAGATTTAGAGGGGGAAAGGCACCCCTAAATTTCCATTACATTAGATCCTTCAGAAGGTTTAATTCGGTCCTGAATAAGAAGATATTCGAACGTCCCTTCTATTCCCCAATTTATACAAATGGCAGTGTCTGGAATAGTACAATAGGTTGTCGGGGTTGACGGAAAATCGTTTTATCGGCCGACAACCATTGTTAATTCTACAATAAGTAAGCTCCCCTTCTACGACTCTATTGAAACCCGTAACAAGAGAAGCCCACCCTGCACTTTGAATCTGTAACGGCCATGTGACCTTTTCTTTCCCTTGTTTCTCCTCTCTGCAGCTGACAGAAAAAAAAGGGTCAATTTTCCGTAGTTGATGCTACTTAACTGCATAATATACACCACACACTGTGGTAAATGATAACTGAGGGCGTGCAACAGCCCCTCGCCTCCAGATGTTTCAGTATTTTTTTTTTTTTTTTTTTTTTTTGCACGCTGATGTCGTACAGATAAATAAGTTTAAAGTTCAAGGAACAAATACATGAAATTTTACTTTTCTAGTCAATGTTTTTGTGCTGAATGTCCTGAAATTTTATTAAAATAATTTGGTTATTGAAAGAAAAAGTTGCCTTTGCGAAAGAGGGAAAATTATGTTAGTCGTGAAGAGAAAATGACGGCTCTGTGTCATGAAAACACAATATTTGCAAGTCAGCTTTTTAATCGTAGAATCAAAAATAGGTTATTTTTATGTAGATAAGCATACAGTTCATATTATTTTCTAAAATAATTATCTACAGTCTGCATATATCAGGTTACATTTAATTCATTGATTACTCGGATAAGATGTTGATGTCAAAAAAAAAAAAAAAAAAAAAAAAAAAAAAAAAAAAACGAAAGTCCGTATCTGAAAGAGGGAGCTAATGCTGGCTGGAAAAATCGGGTGATATTTTTTTAAATATATCACACGTATTTTTAGTAAACAAATGTCATTTTTATTGTCCTAAAGCTACAACAGGTTTTGGAATTGAATATCATACACGAACATAAATAAATAGACCGGATAACTTTTTGGTAATTTCATTTGAAAATAGCAGAATTAACCAGGTTATACAGATTCACTGCAGGTTACGCACTTGATGAAAATGTTAATCTGGAAACTAATAGAACCGGGTATTTTATAAAGGTTTATTGATGACTGCACCGCAGTCTTGGAAGTCACCTTATTTGGAATTTAATACCTTTAATGTCAGAAAACAAGCATATTTATTATCATTCTTCATCCTAAAAATCTCATAATCTTCAAATTCTTAAAAATTAATCAAGTATTTTTATTCAAAAGATTCTATTTATAATAACTTAGCTACCTTGAATTTTTTAAAATTATTTTTTGCAGATATGAAAATTGACTGCAATTAAATTTTTTTCTCCCTGAACCCTTGAAATTCCTATTAAAATAATTTTAAAATATTGTCTGTAACTCGAAAACATTTTTATTTACCGAAGATATAAACTAAAACTTACATTCTCATCATACATTCATTTCAAAGTTATATTAAATTCTGAAGAAAAAAAGTATTATTCTAATGCATCCGCATTTTAAATCTTCAGTGATCCAAAGACAATATTTCTTAATTTTTTAAAATTCATTTGAAAGATCACTGGAAGTATTCTAAAAGAATAGCGAAAACAAAAATTCATTGAAAGCAAGTATCTGTTAAATTATAAAATGCTTTCCCACATTCACCTTAAGTTTTCTATTATAAGAAAATTATCGCTTGTTAAATCTGTTTTTAATTGTATTGTAATAAAGTAAGTGTTTCAAAATTTTTCTTACTCTAAGAAAACATTATATACAGCAATACTGTTGTAAAAGCCTTATTATGTCTCTAGACTGAATATTTTTAGATAAAATACATATATAAAATATACCGATAGGATAATTCGAATACTCACTGCGATTCGAAAAAAAGTATTCTAGATCTTCAATATCCGAGCTCTTTCAGAAAAGTAACTCCATTTCCAGCAAAAAGATATAGCATTACTCAACGAAATCCGTAAAATCGATTTAAGATTTCGTTTTTTTTTTTTTTTTTTTTTTTTTTTTTAAAAATAATATTTTTTTTTTTTTTTTTTTTTTTTTTAAAAAAAACAAAGCTTGCATTTTACAGATATTTCTTAAGTAGAATTTAAATTGCAAAATGTTCCATCTTCCATATTCAAATTGTTCTTTCAGTTTCCAAAATTGTAAAAATCATAAAGATTATTTTAAAAAAACTGTTTAATAAAAAATGGTTTGCTTAGGAGATTTATTTTTATTAAATAACCAAGCCTATTGCTGTTGGGGAATATATGGAACTCGCTTTTATAAATGTAAACTTGAAGAAATGTCTCCATGATATTACCCAAAAATGCAATCGACAGTATGAATAATACAAGGCATAGTGAATTTTCATATAAGAAAGCATCTGTATAAAGATCACAAACAAATTAAGATATAATGTAACGTACAAATTTAAATAGATCGTCATTAAAAACAGCTTTTATGTACTTTCTTGTAACAGCGAATATAATATAATGAAAATTTGGTTTAAAAGACTTCATTTTCTTTATTTTATAATTTTAGTGTTTAAGTTATAACAATTATTGTAAATATTATGCAATCTTGTATTCAGTTTTTTAATTCGATTTCCTATGGAATCATAAACAAATTAAAATGTAATTTAGCTTAAATATTTCAAAGCTGAGTCACCAAAACTGGCATTTATATAAACTTTTGTATCAATAATTATAACAAAATGGAGATTTGTTTTTAAAAACAGCATTTACAGCAATATAATATATATATATATATATATATTAAATGTTTAATTTATAATTCATTATTATAAATATTATGTAATCTTGTAATCAGTCCAGAAATTATAAAAATAATGAACTAAAATAAAAATAAAACATGTAAGTATCGAAAAATTCAGGAATATCACGACATAGTTTAAAAATTGATTTATAGTTTCATCTTCCCAAACATGAAGCATGCTGAATAAATTTAAAATACGTAAATGAAATAGACGTAATTATCATAATTTAATAAAATACGCATTTTTGCAATATAAAATCTCAAACCGAAACAGTATGGAGGTAATTTATTACAAAAATTAAGTGATTTCAGTTGTTGGCACATTTATTTCAAACAGTGAAGATGATATTTATTTGTTTTACTAAAAAAAATTTGCAAAAAAAAGTTATTATGCTGTTAACTATAATGATCAAAATTTGATTCTTTAATGAATTTGATGACTTCAGTCATGAATTCTGGATGGTCATGTACCACGTGACCGGCTCCCTTTATTCCAACAAGTTTTGCATTCGGAAATAGTTTCTTGATATTTCTTTCATCATCACCACTGCAATGTAGATAAAAAATTTCATTATGAGGATCATTCAAAAGAATGCTAAAATTAAGTATTTGTGTACATTATCTTACTAACAAAGATAAAATAAATACAAATTAATTATTGTTGTGAAATATGCATGTCAAATGTACCTCGCAGAACTAATACTCATTTTGTTGTTATTATATTAGGCATTTATATTTGAAACGTTTTGAAACATTGAGCCTAAAATCTCTTTATCAAACAAGAGTTCGTTTTATTAACAACAGTAACTTCCTTGTTAATTTAGCATTTTGAAAATGAAAAGGTTAAAGGGAGTTGCAAAAGAAAAACATTATTTTCAAAATAAATAATGTGCGAAAGGAATAATTACAAAATATTATTTTAATAAAAAATATAATTAGCTTTACTTCAAAATTCATATTAGATGTAATTTTTTAAAATTTTCTTATGTTGCTTCCATAGTCAGGAATGGAGTTGATTCGCCAAAAATAAAATGAAAATAAACCTTTTGTTTTGAACTTAGAAGAGTTGAATATCATTGTTTGCAATCTTAGTATGTTGAAAATATTCTACTAAATATGATTAATACTACCTGAAAACTTTATTTTGAAAATTTAAATTTTCTTGATATTTTTTTCATTTCTTCCTGCTTTAACTCAAAAAGCGAAATTATAATTCGTTTGTCATGTAAATATTTCTCCCAATCGAGCTTATATGCTTAGCTCTAAAGAAATTAAATTTAAAGCTTCAATTAGAACAGGCACTGTGAATTAAATTTGCTGATCTCTGATCTATGAAATTTTAGTTTCAAATTTTGCTGTATGAAAAGAAATTCAAAAGAATACTTGCACTTACATTTTAAAATTGGATTTAGTGCCATATATAAAAAGGGCTGGCCCATCAAAACGCCCAGAGCTTTCAGTCCATAAAGAGTTTATATCCTTCATTATCATTTCAAAAAGTAGTGTATTTGTACCCCAACGGCATCTTCCATCGGTACATTTAATAGGAAACATTTCAGGATCATCATAAGACAAAGACGTATTGCTCTGAAAAAGAATATTTCGATATTAATGTATCATAAAATGTAATGCTTAGAGGAATTATGACTTTTATGGGAAATATGTAGTCCATTTAGAGATTTGTTTCATATCACTTATTTTTAATCGTTATAAAAGCAATAAAAGTTAATAAAGCTAATTTTATATTAACTTTGTTAACTCTGCTGTTTATATAATATACCACATTTCAGATGTTTCATTCACCTAGCAGTTAAATCATATCACTGACTCTCCAATTCGCTCGAAGGCATACGAATAAATAAATACTGAATAACCGAACCTCCGCAATAGCAACACTGGTGGGAACTGTGGTTAGGTCCTAAGGGTAATCACTGGTCACAGTACAACCCTTTCTGAAGGAAGTGCGTCGCGTCATCGATGGGAGGAGTCAGACCCCCACCTTTTCGTGTACCCTCCAGGTTGGCTAGATCCAACTACCATTCCAGAAACATCTAATCTTCACATCAAGAAGTCCCTCCCCTCAGAGGGGGGGGGAGGAGGAATCACCTAGCAGTAAAATAAGTTGACTTTGCAATCATTTAACAATAATACTTAAGTTACAGTTTAAATTTTTAAATTTTTTATCTGACCTGTTTTATAAGTTCAATATTCTCTATTATTCTAGTTTTATAATTCCCATATTTACCATTATTTCTATTTATATTCTTTTCGTGATAATAAAACGGCAAATCATCAATTACTTCGATGAATGTTTGTATATTCTCAACCTCATTTTCTTTATTTTTTTTTCATGGCTTTGATAGAAAAAAATAAGAAACTACCGTTAAAAACTTCATTTTATTAAACAAAATAAACATTCCTCTGAGTTTTCTGCTACATCGAACTATATATTCTACTCTAGTTTAGTGTATCAACGTCTTAATCATAAACTGCTTCATCTTGGATTTATAATATAAATCGATGTTTCTTAAAGGGTATTTATTCAAATTTTGGATTATTCCCGAACAACAACAACAACGACAAAAAAAAATATGGAACTTACCTTCGCTAGATAATCATTAAAATTCTTCAAAAAGATTTCTTTTGCTTCTCTTTCCGAGACTCCTTGGGGAATGAGAGTTTTGATGTTTTTAAACAAATTAATATATAAAAGTATTTCTTCTAAACCTTCGACACTCAAACCATTTGGCCTCATGTCTTCAATTATTGCTTTTTCGACTCGCTCCGGCTGTAAATAATATAATGAATCATTATTAAATATTACAAAATATTACACTTAGCATGCAAATTCCTTAGGGTATAAAAATGATATTTTTCAATATATCAGCATATGAAAATACTTTCTTCGGGCCATTTTGCTTCATATCTTAAATTACTACTTTCTAAGTAACTTGAAATTGTTAACAGTACTCTTCCTGGTGTGTTGTGGAAGTTTGAAGAAGAAGTGCCACCTCAGGCTCTTTCTCATCATTTGACAGCGATTCAAACATACTAGGGCCATCCCAAAATAGTCCTAATGTTGCTTTAAAACATGACTTTAATGTAACTAAACTAAACTTCATTGTTACTTATATAGTCAATCATAATTTAAACACAACAAAATGTTATACAGTAAAAGCTCTTTATTCGCGGGGTATATGCTCCATAAATATACCGCGAATACAGAAACCGTGAATACGGAATGGTAATTGATATGGGATTAAAGGGGATACATTCCTAGGTGACAAAATAAAAAAGAAAAACAAATATATAAAAAAAATCAATTTCATTGAAGCTTTTGAACATTTTGATTAATTATCTTAAGGCTTTGGCAATAATGGCTTGAAGAATTTTGTAATTTTCTCTTGCTTGGCAACTTTTAAAAGATTCTTCAATTCAGATTGATACGCAGCAGTAGCATTAGCAATTTGCCTCTTAAAAATAAGACTTCGTTCCATAGACGGATCAATGTTCATTAAGAAATCGCAAAGCTCATTTGCCATTCTTAAACCTTCGCTAAGATAATAAAAATTAAATGTCACGTTTCTAGTGCTTGTTAAAGCCTCTTCTTCAATGGGCTGTGGATTTAACATCTTTTCCAAGTCGGTATCAGTCAGATCTTCATCTTGCGATTTAAGCAATTCCTGAATGTCGCTTGATTCTATCTGTTCGAACCTATCTCGTCCTATTATATTCGCGATTTCGGCTATGTTTGTAGTTTGCATTTAATAACATATTTTAGACAAAGTTGTAATAAGATCTATTTTACTTTTTGTATTAGTCCATTTGATGGCATTTACAAAGGATATTGGGTTGGATACCTATTGGAATCCTTTTATTTTTATGTATGTAATTATTTGATCCGCGAATAAAGAAATTTTTAGCCACGAATATAGGAATTGCGTCGCATTTTTTTAATCCGCGAAATAGTGAAAACGCGAATGAAGGAAGCGTGAATAAGGAGCTTTTACTGTACTATGAAACATTATTTCCAAAAATTATGAAAACCTATTAAGAAGTCGACTTAAAAATATTTTATCGCTTTATTTCACTATGCACTTGTCATGTGACTGTGAGATCACGTGAATTTATTTCCTTTTAGTTTATAACTTATTATTAATTTTTATTTTTCCAAATACCACATTTATTGAGAAAATACAGTATGAATTAAAATATTTATTATTCTTGCAATTATTTCTTTGATTTCTGAACAACTTATAAATAATTATATTTATCTTTCTGAAACTGGATAATTAAAGTAATTACACATGTTAGACTTAAAAATACGTACATAATTAAGAGCTAGATGAGCTGTTATTTTACCACCCAAACTGTGCCCAAGCACAATTGCCTTGGAAATCTCAAGTTTATCCAACAGATGCTTGACATCTTCAGTCATTGCTGCAGTATCAGCTTCATCACTCCATGGACTCTCTCCGTGATTTCGTAGATCTGCTACGCAAACCTAAAAAAAAATAACCTGCATAGTAAGTAAATAGAAAAGTAATATTTTAAATTAGGACATGCCATCACAATTTTTAAAAAAAATATTTTTTTAAGAGACAATAGAATATAGAAAAAGTCAAAGAGAGTTTTAGTGCCAAGAGGTTTGGAGTAAGATGAGACAAATTTTGATAGATTTCGAAAGCTTGATTGGTTTCGATGGACCCATCACCTGCCTGTGGATCTTTTTTATTACGATGTCTTTCTTGGAAGCATATGAAAAATCTCAGAATTTAACTGATAACGTCGTAACTCGAATTAGTGACACTGATGTAGTAGCTTTTGACATGAGTATTTTCTTAAGTTACGCATTCACATAGATAGCTTATGATGTATTTTTTGCTGCTGGTCAGTTATTTGAACAATTTTGGTAATTATCAAACACTATAATTTTCTCAGATTCGTTGCCAAAACAGCTTTTTTTTTCTCTGTCTTGTTGGATACCATATTTTACATTTCTTCATGCAGTTTCCTGATTTAATTACGATCTATCACCTTTTATGTCATCATCGTTTTTGCTGTAATTTATATTTTTTTTATACTAAGTTACAACACACTTAAAAAAATTATAGACAAATGAAGAAAACTCTTTATGTCAATAAAAAAAATTTACCGATGCTAAAAATGTTTATTTAAACTTAAAATTTATGAAAAATATTCCAGACTAAGTTTTATTTTAATCCCATGTTATAGCTTCTTCTTTCAACAACTATAAAGTGCTTAAATTTTCTTTTCAAAATAATATTACTTTTTTTTTCTTCCTAAATGTCGTATAAGACAGTTTCTGGTCACTGTACTTAATATAATGCCTGAAACTATTTGGGATTCAAGAATGTTGATATGGAATTGAAACTTTAAGGAAGAAAAAAAAGTTATAAAATTGTTTCACTTTCTTATCTTAATAATTTAGGAATTAAATTCTAATCTTAAAAGAAATGAAATTAATCTAAAAGAGCTCTTTTCCCTGTCGATTTAGAAAATTCAATAATTTGAAGATAAGATAAAAACTTCTTAGCTTGATCAGCAATGATCTATTGAATTAGGACATGATAAGCATGGAGAAAATAGATGTAGGATTTATCTTCTATCCGATCTTTTAACTAGTATTAATCAAATATTAATGAATCTCTATAATAACTTTAACAAGGAATTGCCTAGTATAGTCAGGCATGTGCTGACGGCTTACAGATTTGCTTCCACCAATCAGAACAAAATTGTGAGATCACAGAATTTCTTCCGAGAAGTGAAAATCTTTCATATACTGAATCCAAATCATTTTGATACTTTTGTAGGTATTCCAAGATCACTTTGAGCAAAAGTTGCTACGCTTGCTCTTTGACCGATAAAATTCATGGATTTAAAACTGTATTAAAATTCATAATCTGCGACTCAAGGTATTGGCTTAAATATACTCTTTCATATGTGATTACAACTACACCATATTCTTAAGCAACGTTCACACGGAGCTAAATGTTGCGCGCAATTCAAAGTCACGATTATCTCAAGATGATCATGTGTCCACAATGGGACTATGGCAAACGGTTGTCTCATCTGGACAACCATTTAATATTGCCCCATTGGGGTCGCGTGATACTCTCGAGATAGACGAGACTTACGATTGCGTACAATATTTGGTCTTGTGTGAACGCTGCTTTTTTTCATGCTCTGTTAATAGGTTTTCATGCTGGGTTCCTGGTTAAATATGTTCATGGATAGATACATTAAAAATTATTCGAACCCAAAATACGCGATTGAATCTGCTAACTCCGTTTTGCATAAAGTTCTCTATTTCCTTAAAATGTTTCCAATCTTTGTGATTCATTTTGAATTACTTACTTTTTTCCTTGTTTTTAGAGCTAAAACCTCGGAAATACCTTTCCACGACTCTTTAAAACTTGATAAGCCGTGTATTAGAATGATAGGCACGTCATCGTTACTACAAGTGTCCTCAGAGGCTCGCAAGCAAGAATATGCAATATCCAATGGCTTCGGTCTAGAAAAAAAATAGTTTACTTTATATATACTTTTAAAAGTTTTATAGATAGGTTCTTCTCATTGGAAAGAATTTTTATTTTAAGGTAATATTCAAATTCCGCACTTAGACTAGAGAAAAAATCCTCATTCAGAAAAAAATGGAGCTGTCCATTCTTCTCAAGGAATTATAGACAATGGCGATTAAAATTGATAAGCCTAAGAAGTACCACAAAACTAGAAAGTGTATAGAAACAGTAAAAAGAATAGAAAGTAAAATTTATTCAAATGAAATTTAGATAGAAAATGAAAATTAACTCCAATGTTATTCTTGTATGCAATGCTATTATGTTATGCTGTTATCTATATTATTATACTATTTTGTTCTCTATGCTCAAATTTATGTTATCTCTATGTTATTACCGTATTAGAGACATGACCTTAATACGATCTTCTTCTAGTCGTATTATAAAACACTTCAAACACAAGACACTAGTATATTTGTTACTTTTTTTAAAAAATAACATTACGAGGGTACTAAAATAAACACTTGTAATCCACTATTTCTGAGCAGCATATCGATACATTAACATTGATGATGAAAATGATCAATGGCATTTGTATAAACATGCGTCATCCTTCATGATTTTAATTCACACAATATTTGTTGATCAAAAATAATAAGATTTTATTGCTTATACTATACTTAAATTTTTAATGAGAATGTAAACAGTAATAGTGCGTGATTTTATTACATGAGAAATTTTAGTCAATTATTTCACGTGACAGTAACATTAAAAATGAATACATTTATCAACTGCTGTCATTCTAAAATTTCACTTATGTATAAAAATAAGATGTATCTTGCGAGACTTACTTGGAAACAAGGTCAGAGCTCGAGAGGGATGGTGACCAATATAAGGAAAGACAAACCACTAATGACAACCAAAGCATTTTAATCTATAATAAAATAAATCATGAAAGAATGAATGAAACATTATGCTCAGAAGGATTTCATACTAGTAAAGAACCTTATAATTGTTTAAAAGTTATTATTTCATTTAAAATTCCCATCATTGGTTATTATAAACATTTTAGATAACAGTTACATACATATAAACACTGCTTAATATTTCAAAAATATGTCTTTACATCTTTGGAATGAATAGAATGTATATAAACCAGTAACTAAATGAAGCTAGAAAATAAAAATGTTCAATTTTCTTTCCATCAAAAGTTGAAAAATTTGAAAGAATTATGGCTTGTGTTTTCAAATATTTCTTTAAAATCAGCATTGCTTTTTTGCTCTGAGATATCGAAAGTAGCATTTCTCTTCTAAAAATAATATTCTGTAATTTCGGAATTTTAAAAAAATATGGTTATTTACCATTTTTCATCTATATTCCCTCAATACAACATTTGTGTTTTAAATGAAAGTCTCCCAGACATTTTAAAAACAATCATATTATTAAATTAGAGAAGAAAATGATCTTCCAAACAAATATATATAATAGTAATGGAGCTATTATGTACGACTTTTATTCAGAAAACTATTTCTCAATACATTTTGGAAACAGAATTTTAGAGATTTTATATGCATCTAAATAAATTGTTTTTCTTAATCTTGAAATCCATAATTTATCAAACTGACTAACAGGCAGCGCTACTCATATGCAATAAATTTTTATTTCATTAACCAATTATTAATTAATAAAGTTCTGGAAATATTGAACTGATGCAATTTCATTTAGAATACACATGTATAAAAAAAAGTATTCAAGCACATCAAAAAGTGAAAGATTGTATCTTTACAAATATAAAACAAGTGAATGAAATAAAGTTGTGTAAAAACGCATGTTAATCTATTATTTGTTTATAATTAATTTGATAGTTATATTATAAGAAGGTCATATTTTATGGTAATTTTTGATTCAATAGAGAAAAATAAGTCTTAAAATATATTTTATTGAATTTGTTTTTGATTTATTACCGAATGTCATCAAATATTTCTGCTCCCTCACACCTTTAGTTATATAATTCAAATTTAATAAATAAATTCAAAAGTTTATCTACATAATTCACCAATTTTATCTTATTTTCGTTATAAAGTTAAAGAAATCATCTGACAATATCAAGAGAAAAATTAAAAAATTTCTTACCAATTCAGATATCTATTTGGAAACAAAGAAAACGAACAATATGTCTAAGCTGATGCAGCAAATAAACATCTATACTCTTTCTCATGATAGCGAAGTTCTTGGACGATTTACAAAGATAAGCATTTTTCCCTACAAGATAAAGGAAAATCAGATTTCTTTCCGTCAGTCGATAAATGAAGAATTTCTTATTATCAAGGAAATAAAATTACTATTGTATTGCGAAATTTTAAGCCAGATGGGTTACCCCCCCCCCCAATTAATCTACTGTATCAAATATTTAAAATTGAATTACTTTGTCAGAATCGTTGAATGAAAGCTTCTTAACATATATTATTTCAGTGTTTCAAAGGATCTATGCTTTTGTTTAAGCTGTGAAGAATAAGATTTTTTTAAAGTTCTTTTTTTCCCCAAAGCTCTTTTTATGTTTTATAACCCTCTTAAACAAAATGACCGCAAAACTCTCTTTTCTTTTTTTCTCATCCACTATAATAAACTTTTAATTATTATTCAAAGCTTTGATCTCCTAAGTGATATTTTTATATAAACGCTATCAAAGTGATTTGTTTCATAGATGTTACAAATTTCTTCTGAAGAATCAAGATGTTTATTAGATATTACAAATTACTTCACGATAAATAATATTAAGATATCATTCAGTAATTGCCGAGGGTTATACGGATGGCTTCGTTAATTTTCATTGGATTAACATTCCGTTTTACAGCTATAACAGATTTATGGATACTTACATTGAAATCTCTACACATGTCACTTAGAAATTAATGGACTAAACTGGTATCCCATTTCTGCAATTTTCATACTAATCCAATATGGAAGCCTTCCATACCCGATACCATATTTAGCATGTATTTGGCCCAAAAGCAAGGAATAGTTTTAGTTGTATAGGAACTAAAATTCTTTATACACTGTTGACGCCATCTAAGTGATTTTGCCCTTAGTCAGTCATTTGTGAAAGGAATAGCTGTGATGGAATCAGAGCATACAGAGTATAGAGACAAGTTGGGAAAGAAGTAGACCCTGCGAACACCATAAAGACGGTTAAGTATGGAGGTGGACCCGTCCACTTTTAAGGCTGTATGGCAGCAGGAGGAATAGGAGAGCTTGTCTTTATTGATGGCATTATGGGCAGAATGGTATATCTTGACATCTTAAAGAATAATTTACATAAAAGTGCCAACAAAGTAGGACTCTGGTCAAACTTCGTCTTCCAGCAAGACAATGAATCCTAAACATACGGCGAAGATAGTCAAGTTATATTTGTTGCACCATTGCAAGCAGCAACTACATACTCCACCACAATTTCCAGATCTAAATTTTATAGAAAATTTATGGGCTCAGTAGGAAAAATCCGTCCGTGAACATGATGTGACAAGTAAAGAGGATCTAAAGAAACTCTTACGAGAAGAGTGGGCAAAAATTTCAGTTGAAACATCAATAAAACTGGTGGAATCCATGCCTAAAAGATTACGAGATGTGATCCAGGCAAAAGGATATGCAAAGAAATATTAATTTGCTTTTATTATGGAAATTAATAAAGATGTATACTCAATTTTGTGGTGTAGTTTTTTATCCAAGTCTCATATTTATTCTTTTTTATAATAAAATAAATTCGATTTCGTAATTTTTTTTCTGTACACATTGGATGAGGAGGGAAATTAGTATTAACAGGAAAACACACGATTTCCTTTTTGCAAAATTTAGGTTGTTAGATAAAAACATACCTTACACTTCAAGCTGTATACTCAATTTTGAGGCTCACTGTAGTTTTACTAGAAATGGAACATGATTTTCCTACTCACAGCAAGAAATACTGCTATTTGGCCACTTAAATATAATAGGCTTAATGAAATTGAATCATGTAATCCTA
Source organism: Argiope trifasciata (assembly GCA_026543055.1). NCBI lineage: Eukaryota > Metazoa > Arthropoda > Arachnida > Araneae > Araneidae > Argiope > Argiope trifasciata. The sequence goes on from JAPMOQ010009429.1 coordinate 3,029,580, forward strand.
CTTATTGACAATTCCGAACCCGTGCTTTGTTCTCAATCTGCAGTCTGCCAAGGACCTTGGCATCTGATGCATTTGTAAAATTTTTTAAATAATATGAAGGATTTTCAAAGTCTTTTAGTAGTTATAAAAGAATAAGAATAAACATGAAGAACATATTTTTATGAGATCGAACCATATGTTTTAAATATATTTTGATATTCTTCATATTTCGGCAATGTATTCGTCATGATGGGATACAAAGAATTTTATTTATTTCTTTGATCGATGGAATAAGACAATGTAATGTCTATTTGAAAATAGCACAGTGTATACTTGCTCATATTACGGAAAAATATAGCTTTCTGATTTCTAGCAAGAAATAACTGCAATATTTCCTCGAAATTTCCGTTGTTCATTGCAATACACATTTGTATTAGGGACAAAATTTCCGATGGGTACTCTGTAGTAGTTTAAGTGGACATTTGCATCAATGGACAATCCACAGATCGTTAATGAAGTATTTCTGCTAGCTACATTCATGACTTTTAGGTAACTCACAAGAAGAAATTCAGTATAGTTAAGAAAGGTGAACTCAAAGATCATTAATTCTATTTACAAAACCGCTTATATTATCCCAAAATAAAAAATAAAAAAACTTTTATGAAATCAACAGGCAGTAGCTCAATCAGTAAAATGCGAGGATTACAATAATTTTCACCTTGGAGGTGTTGTGAAAATCAATAATTTTTTTCATAATTATTGAATAATTAACTAAAATAATTTTTTTTGCTGATCTAAATAGAAGTTTAATGGATTTTTTCTTAAGTACTACTTGTTAAGTTAAATTTGCTGGTAGCTAAGATTAATTGTAAATAGAATTATTCAGAAATGTAGCTTTGGAATATTTGCATGCATCTCAGTATTGTACATTAATTATTTTATTTATTTGTAAAACCAGTTATTAAAACTACAGCTTCTGTAGTATTAGTTAATTCCTTAAAATGTAATGATCGCTCGGGAATGTTATTTTAAATTTTTACGAAGCATTTCAAAGAACTAAAAAGTGATTACATTTATTCATCAATAAAAAAAATGCTATCTTTATGAAAATAAAAAGTTATTTGCTGTTAAATTAACATTTAAACCAGAAAGAAAAATTGCCTGAGATCTCTTTTCAACTTTCTCGTACTCTCCGACAAGATAACCTCTTATAACATTCAGTCAGCAATGCTTCTGTGTATTTTGCTGCAGTAAGTTCTCATTGGCATCACCGAAAAACACTAAAAAAATGAATCACCCTTTTATGTAGATGGTATATCATAGTTGACTTGTGATTTCATAATTTTAGAACTACAATAATTTCCAAAGTTTTAACTGCACTGATCTGACGGTTCCATAACTGGTGATTATTTGTTTGAAAATATATACAATATTCCTTTCAAACGGATTGAAACAGCCGGACTTATTTTTCAAAAAAGAAAAAAAAATCAGTGCATTAAATGCCTATTCGTATTTTTTTTTTTTTTTTGTCATTTTTGATTTTTGAAGCATTTTGAGAAATTTTTAACATATAAAATAAAAGCTGATAGTAAACTTTATTTGAAGAAAGTAAGTAATTTTATTAAAGGAAAATTTAATTTTTGTATTGCAATTAATTAAAATTTAATTGATCCGTACATAATCTCTTTTAAATAAACTTTCTTTTAAAGTAGTTTCATTGAAGGATATTTCGTTTTAAAGGTCATCGTTTTTGAATCATTTAAAAGTCATTCATCAGAAATAAATGTTTGTATGTGTTTTTATCGTGAGATAACTGATGGCTTGATAAAATTTTATTTTGCTTTTTTTTTAGTCGCGTGATCTGACGGTTACTTGACCACCGGGTACTTGTATAATGAGAGGTTCGAGAGATTTCAAACTGATAAATCCCTAAGGAAACGTACATTGTTATTTATCTTATGTTAGCTTCTTTTTTTCTGTACATTTTTGTACTTTAATCTCTCAGTTTTGTTTATATTTATCTTTATGGCGATCCCGTTATAGCAACTGACTGGGAGAAAAAAAAATCGTTTTTCGTTTTTAAACTTGAAGAAAAATTGAGGGAATTCAGTGTTTCTGAAATGAATCATGAAGATAAACTAAATGTTATTGAAATAACCATTAAATGCATTGACTGTATAGAGGAAGCCATAAATACCTATTTAGTGACATTTCATCCGATGGGGCAATTTAACATCAATTTATAGAGAAACAATTAAGTTCTCTAAACTTTTTTTAAAGAAAAGCTGTTTCATCATTACAGATTAATTTTAATGATGTTTAAAATTCCATTTATGATAGAAATGTGTGATTAATTTTCATTCGTAAAATTTAATCGTTTTATTTAATCTTGAAATATAATA